>FTLJ01000215.1:0-118055 GCA_900155495.1 Porogramme epimiltina
CCTCAACCGCGACTTCCCCGACGCGCCAGGCCCGCGCGCGGCGTGCGCGCGGCAGGCGCCGGGCGCGCCGAGCCGGCGCGCGCGGTGGGTGGGCGTCGCGCGCGCGCTGGGCGTCGAGCTCGCGGACGCGCTCGAGCCGCACTGCGCGGCGCTCGAGGCGGTCGCGCTGCTCATGCACGACGCGGGCGCGGGGAGCTTCTGGTGGCGCTTCCGGCCCGCGCGGGCGGGCGCGGTGCGCGTCGAGGAGGACCGGGCGGCGGCTGAGACGTGCGTGTTACCTTTTTCTTTTTTTGCTGGTTCGGTAGGTTGATGCCTGTGTGGTGGCCTTTTTGCAGAGACTGCGAGCCGATGCCGATGGAGTGGGGGAAGCGCGCGGACTGAGGTGCGGGTGTCTGGATGGCGAGGTGTTGCTGGCTGGTTGTTGGTGGGGACTTATCTCGGCCGAGGGCGTTCAATAAGTAGCGCGCTATAGACCGCGATAAGAATAGAGTTGTAATATCACAGCATGTTGTCACCCGGATCTCGATCAGCTCGACCACCCCGCGAGCGCCCGTAGCCACGGCTTGTCCTCGCTGGGTGTTGGTCACTGCCTTCGTGAGGACCCACATGTCGCAACAGGCACTCTTTGCACCGCGCACAACCGCACGCCGCTCGCAACCACCCTGGGGTCTGGGCGGGCGTCCCGCGAGCACCACGCCGCTACGCAGGCCGTCCCACTTATCTGCGCGGCGCCGCCCGCGTATCATCATGGGGCCGGGCAGCTCCCAGACAAGGAAGCCATCACCCACCTGATAAGTCGCCCACACGCCTCGCTTCATTCCAGCCTGCTCTCACGCCCCCCCATTTCAGTAGGGCAGCGCGCCGCCAGCCAGCCCAGCTAGGGCGGTACTATCTACTGTAATTCAATGGCCACGCCGCGCCCCCGGCCCGAGCTGGGGCGGGGGCGTCGAGGTTGAACCTTGTCCGACTCCGCGTCCGCGTCGGCCTGCTACCCCTGGGCCCCGCGCGCGTCCGAGCTGCTCCTTGAGCTCTCTCTACCTCTCTTTCCGCGACCGCCTGGTTCGATAGGACCGTGAAGCCCGGCAAAGGAGAGGATGTCCCGCAGGCCTGTGCCCGAAGTCGTTCCGGAGGCCGCC
The DNA here is from genome assembly GCA_900155495.1 of Porogramme epimiltina. Taxonomy (NCBI): domain Eukaryota; kingdom Fungi; phylum Basidiomycota; class Agaricomycetes; order Polyporales; family Polyporaceae; genus Porogramme; species Porogramme epimiltina. The sequence continues at coordinate 1,137 of FTLJ01000215.1, forward strand.
CCGAACCCGCTCGTGACGACGGAGACGCGAGACGGGAAGGGGAGCGAGGAGGCGGCGGAGGAGGAGGTGGGGGCTATCGCGATTGCGCCCTTGAGGAAGGACGAGCCTGTCGTCACCCGCAAGGTCAGTCGGTCACTGGTGGGCCGTACATACAGTATGCGGTCTTGAGGGAACGTTTAGGCTGAGTGCTGACTTGGTCCTCTTGTTGCGTTTGTGTAGGAACTGTGGAGCTACTACTGTACGTGGTGACGTCTTGCTGCGTCTTGAAAGATTGTCTGACACGGAGCACTAGTGTACTATAATGGAGACAATGTGCGTACCATCCATCTTATACCTGCCCCGTGTCTTAAAGCTGCCCCACGCGAATGTAGGGTGTCGGACCAAATGGTGAGTAACTCTATTTACCCCTGTGGCAATGTCACATCTAATGCACCCTGCCCAGGCTACTCCATGACTCTATTCCAGTCCCTTGCTACGTCTGCGGGGTATGATCCCGTCAAGGGTCCTGGGTCTAGCTGTCTCGCGGACGACGCCTCAGGCCAGTGTGTACTTCCCTGGTCTGGTGGCCACAAGGCTGTTAGCTCGGTCGTCTTGGTGGCAAACGGTGTTAGCTTTGCTGTACGTCTAGTTTATCTAGCCATGAAGTGGAGAGTAGGAAGCTGATCGCACGAACAGGTCATGACCCTTATATTCACGACCATTGGGTCCGCGGCGGACTACGGCACCTTCGGGCGTTGGCTCCTCTTCATCATCACCGTGATATGCTGGGCCGCCCAGTTCGCAAGCATGTCTCTGACTTGTAAGTACTTATCCAGTCTTCCCTCTGTCAACCGTAGCGCCCACTCACTGGCACGTCTGAAGCTCCGGACAGGTGGGGCGTCGCGATGGCCCTCTATATGATCGGCTTTATCTCGTACGGCGCGACGCTCGTCTTCTATGCGGCGGTCTTCCCGCGGCTTGCACGCAATACCCCTCACGCACGCGAGCTGCACGAGAAGTACGAGCGGGGCGAGATCTCGGCGGAGACGTACGAGGTTGAGGAGAGCCTCGAGAAGAACAGGATCAGTAACATCAGCACGGTGAGCGCACCGTGTGGACGGGATAGGGTCGAGCGCTGGTGGCTGAAGGAGCAACACAGATGCACAGTAACGTCGGGTATATCGTAACGCTGGCCCTGAACCTGTCACTCTTGCTCCCGCAGATGAACAACCCGAAAGTGAACAACTACGTCCTCGTTCTGTGAGTTGCCCGTCCGCAGGTGGGAACTCACGTACACGGCGTTCTAACTTCGGTATAGGACGAACGGCTATTGGGTGCTCCTTGGCATCTGGTGGTGTAAGTGCAGGGTCGCCCTCCGGAAGTAGTATTTTATCCACCCTCGCTGACCCACGCGCTCCACACGTACAGTCATCTTCCAGCAGCCCCGCCCGGGACCTCCTCTGCCGAAGGGAGAAAGCTACCTTACCATCGGGTGGAAACAGATTTGGATCGCCTTGAAACAGTACAAGAAGCTGCCGTACACGTTCATCTACCTCGTGGCGTTCTTCCTTCTTGCAGATGTGCGGCGCTTCCATGCATCTCGCACGATGATGTTTCTGAGTCGGCGAAACGCAGGGTCTCAATACCACCGGGACGCTGGTTTCCATATGTCAGAACGACAAGTTCCACTTCTCGTTCCTCCAGAACACGTATCTGGGGCTGTCCCAAGCCATTACGTCAACGATCAGGTGGGTAAACGCTTGATTTTGATTTCTGCCCAGTCCGTCTGAAAGCACCGTTTGCAGCACGCTCGGCTTCTGGTACATCCAGAAGTACTGGAAGATTAGTACAAAGAAGATGGTGCGCCCCGCCGAGTATCATGTGCTCCCGTGCTTACCGAGTGTTAAAGTTTGTCGTTACCAACGTCGTCACCATCCTCATCCCCCTCTGGGGCATGATCGGGATCTGGACGACCAAGTTTGGGTGAGCGCACTCGTTTCCCCGCCGTTGGGCTAAACGTAGACCCTCCGATGCAGGTTCCACAACGTGTGGGAGTTCTGGGCGTACAACGTCGTCTTTGGCCTCTTCCAGGCACCGTACTACGCGTTCTCGCAGACGATGATGGCTGAGCTCACGCCGCCCGGGTTCGACAACATGGTGCGCCCGGCTCCGCGCCTTCGCGCGCGCCCTTCGCCATTGACTCTGCGCTCACGCGCGCCCTTCCCCTTCCCCCCGCCGCCGTGTTACAGTTCTTCGGCCTGTTCGGGCTGTCGAACCGCGCGTCGTCGATGATCGGGCCCAACGTCATCCAGGCGATCATCGACAACACGGGCGACAACTGGAAGGGCTTCCCGTTCCTGTTCGCGCTGTGCCTCGCGGCGAGCCTCGTCATCTGGTTCGGTGCGTGCTTCCGTTCGCTCGACTGGGCGCGCGGATCCCCTTCTCCTTCTCGCGGCTGACGCGATGACTGTAGCGGTGGACGTCACGACTGGCCGGCGCGATGCGGTCGCCTGGGCGGAGAAGCACCGTTCGTATGCGGACACGGGGGTGTACACCCCCGACGATGGGGAGGGCTCGGTGCCCGAGTCGCCGAAGAAGCGGTAGTGGTGGCTTGGTGCGTGGGCGGACTGGTGCGTTTATCTTGGGGCGTCGCAAGGGTACTATCATGATGTTTGTATGACCGCATGACTCTCTATCAATGTCAGACTGATTGTCTTTTGACTTCCGGGCAATGGTTAAGCTCTGTGCGCGATTAGTGTGGGTCCTGCAGGTCCGTCATCGGGATTTCACCTCATCCTGGAAACGTAGCACGTACGCACACCATCGCATCACCCCCCTAGGATATACTACCATCGTGGCTAGGAATGATAGGAGCACATGCGTCATCGACTCTCGCAGACTGGGCTGGACCGCGACCAGTGATCAACTAGGAGCAAATAGAGAATGGAGGGCCTCCTGCGCCTCCATTGGCGGGCGCGCGGACCAACCAGCGCGCGCGTCGTCCGGTCGGCTTTTCGCCGCACGCTATCGCCAGGGGCAGTGTCGGTTCGGAGAAAGTCTAATCATGGGAGAGGTGCGGCCGTCGCTCGGGACGGCGCGGCCCAGCACCCGCGCCGCGCGCTCCCCTCGCCCCCTCCTCCCCCTTCCATGCTTCGCGAACGCTCGGCCGGAACGCTCGCCTGATCGCCGCACGGGTGCGCGCCGCGCAGGGGTCGCGACGGGCCAGGCACCGCGATCGCGCGGCGCGCCCCTCTGGCGCCTGCGCACCCCTCGCCCCTTCGCACTCCGAACGCTGGGTGAGCGGGGAGGTAGGTATGGAGGGCGGGGCGGGGCCTGCGGCCGCGGACGGCCCCGCCGCGCGCGGGGCGTCTTGTTCTGCGCACCTTGTCTCGGACGGGCCGCCACTAGCACCCTCTGGCGCGGCTCCACCATCATCGGCCCCGCGATTAATGGGCTAGCGTCGCCGCGACAGGGGGCGCCCCGCCGTCCGCGCACGGGCCCCTGCGGTGCGCTCGCCCCCGCCGCGGTGGGGGAGGCGCAGGCCCCGGGGGCGGGCGCAGGCAGGGGCGCGGGGGGAGGGGGGGAGGCGCAGGCCGGCGTTGCCGAGGCGGCCCTGTGGGCGGAAGCAAGAGCGGGAGGGGCGGGGGAGCGCGGGATCATAAACGGATGATCTCGATCGGCGCGATAATTGAGACGCCGGAGAGGCGCCGGATGACGGGGCGGCGGGACGGGAGGGGCGCTGGGCTCTGGGCAGCGCGGACGGCGCGTCGATCGCCCAGCTTACTACTTGAGGCCGCCCGGACGAGCCTGCGGAGGACATGCTCCCTCCCGCTCCCGCCCTCGTCTCCCTCCCAGGCCCTCCCGACCGTGCACGCTTCCCCGGCCTCTGATCTCTGCGCGCATTTTTTCTCTGCGATATCATCTGCCCTCCGCCCTTTGTGCTAGCAACAGCAAGCTGCGCACGGCGAGTCTGTATCGCAAGCACAGAAGCACCCCCTAACTCGCCCCCGAAGACCCACCCACGGGAACCCCCTCTCCCACCCCACCCACACAAAAGCACGAGAGAAGCCATGGAGTCGCTCGCGCCCGAGCTTCTCGAGTCCATCTTCCTCTCGGCCTGCACCGACGGCGGCTTCACCGGCTGCGCCCTCTCCCTCGTCTCCAAGCGCATCCGCGCCGCCTCCTACTCCGCCCGCTACTTCTCCGTCGCCCTCCTCTCCCAGTCCCCGACCCAGCTCCACAAGTTCCTCGCCCACCTCGTCCGCGAGCGCGCCGCCTCCCCCGCCACCGCCCGCCCGCGCATCCGCCACCTCTACCTCTCCTCCGCCGTGCACCGCCCGCCGCCCGCATCCGCGCCGGGCACGCCCGTGCTCGGGCAGGGGCCGGGGCGCGAGCGCGCGGGGGAGAAGGACCAAGAGCACGCGCGCTGCGAGCGCGTCGCGGCGGAGCTCGCGCTCGCGCAGACGCAATGGCACGCGGCGGTCGGCGCGCTCCTCGCGCTCGCCGCGCCGGACCTCCGCACGCTCACGCTCGCGCACGGGCACCGCGGCGAGCGCCGGCGCACGCCCGAGCTCGCGTTCCCGGCCCGCGTCGCGTGCGCGCCTGGGGGCTTCCCGTGCCTCCGCGAGCTCACCGTCGCTGGGCCTGCGATCGCGTTCGAGCCCGGGGAGCCCGAGGAGCTAGGAGATATAGGAACGGGGGAGGTGGTGGCGGCGGCGGGGCCGTTGTTCCCGGCGCTCAAGCGCGTGCACTTTGTGCTGGTGTCGACGGCGCCGGGGCAGAACTTGGAGCTGCAGGGGTGGGCCGCGCGCGCGCCGGCGTTGACGCGGCTGCGCGTCTCGCACATCAACTTTTGGCCGAAGAAGATCGTCGACAGCCTCGCGACTGCGCTAGGTGTGTGTTCTTCGCAGCCTGTGGGGAGTTGTCCTGTTTACCGTGTTCCGTCTCGAAAGCGTCCGGCGAGCTCAAGAAGTTGGAGCGCATCATCGTGCAGCCGCACGCGACGCCGCCGATCGGGGGCTACTGCGGCACGCCCCACTTTGTGTGGACGTCGTTCATGGAGCGGCTCGAGGACTTGTGCGCTGCGGCGGGCCAGAATGTGGTGCTGCTCCCGAACGCGCCGGAGATGAAGAACGCTAGGGACTGGACGGACGCGACGGTGAAACCGTGGCTCGACGGGATCGTGGGTGAGGGCGTGAGCTGCTGGGACGTCAACGCCGTACCGCGCGTGCCAGGGAGCGAACCGAGACAGCGTTTCAAGCGTCCGTAGACTGGAGGATGAGATGGGATGGATGGTTACGGTGATATAGGGTTTTGTATTCGCTGTACGATATTAGGTATACCCCTTTTCATCATGTGTTTTGACATCTCCCGCTGACTTGTCCATCGGGAGCTTGTTTTATCTCTAGATATGTATCCCTTTCGCTCAGCAATGCCGCATGAGTTTGCCTGTTGTAAGATGGTTCTGACCCAGCGCTTCTTTTCTTGCGAACCACCGAAGTAAGTTGAAAGATGTTCGAAGTCGCGCGGTCCGTTTGTATCGGGACCACAATGACAGAAGCCAATCACTTTCTCCCCCATATATAACCGCGTCGCCCCCACGCGCCTCGTCGATGCCCCAACCCGGCGCGCCGTCCCCCACATGCCCTCGCTGCAAGCCCTGCCCACCGAGCTCCTTGAACACATCTTCCTCTTCGCGTGCATCGACGGCGGGCGCACCGGCTGCGCGCTCTCGCTCGTCTCCCGCCGCATCCGCGCCGCCTCGCGCCGGGCGCGCTTCCATTCCGTCGCGCTCTGCTGCACGCCTGAATCGCCGCAGGTCGCGCTCTTCTACGCCCTGCTCGCGCGCGAGCGCGTCCTCGTCCCTGGCGTCCCCCCGCGCGTCCGCCACCTCTGCCTCAAGCCCCCGCAACCGCCCCACCACGACCCGTGCAGCGTCTCCCCCATCGGGTCCTATGTCCCCCCCGCGCTGCCCACACACCCAGCACCCCCAGTACCCCCGCTCCCCACGCCCGCGCCGACGCTCGGCAGCGACCTCGCGCAGCTGTCGCTGTACGCGCGCAGCATACAGGAAGACGCGCGGCGGCGTGCCAGGGAGCCGAATCTCGCGCGCGAGCAGTGGCAGGCCGACGTGAGCGCGCTCGTGCAGGTGCTCGCGCGCGACCTGCACACGCTCTGCATCGTCGGCAGCCGCGAGTTCCCTCGCCATATCGCGCTCGACCTCGCGCGCGCAGAACGGAGCGACAGTGACGGTGGGGCGCATGAGGGCGGGTTCCCGCTGCTGCGCGAGCTGACGGTCGTTGGGGCACGCCCGGGATTTGTCCTCGCGCACGCGGAGGGGGAGGGAGATGCAGCTGCCGGGGAGGTAGGGGGCGTACTGTTTCCGAGTCTAGAGAGGCTCCATGTCTCCCCGCTGCCGGGGGGCGGGTGGTGGCACCCCCATGGGGACTCGGATGCGCTGCGCCTCAACGAGTGGGTGGGCAGGGAGGTTGCTCCGCGGCTCACGCACTTCCGCCTTTCTGGCGTGGAGCACTTGGGATACCTCACTACAATCTTCAGCAATTTGCCGTTTGTGTTTGGTGAGCCCTTACTTGTCGGCGACGTCAATGGGTTACAGCGCGCACTGACATTTCGTGGGTTTCTTGTAGAGAACGAAGGGAAGGGCCAACTCCTCCACCGGGTGATCCTCCAGTCAACGGGTTTGCTATCAGAGGATGCCCTCTCTCCTCTCCTGGAGGGGTTTGTCCACGGCTTGGCCCGACTCTGGCCTAATGGGCGTGTGGATATGGCGGTGCTGCTTCCTCCGGAGCTGCCGTCGACCCGGAGAATGTCTTCACCACAGATGGAGGTTGTCCACTGGAGAGATCGTATGCGCGGTGGGCAAGGGTGCTGGGATATCAGCGACGCAGTCTCACCTAGCGCTCGGGTTCTGACAAACGTGGCGCTCACGGTGTAGGCTCAGATTCGTCATAGTTCACTTCATGTACTTAGGCTTAGGGCCTGTTCGGTAACCAACTAATACCGGCATTTGTGAATGGTAGATGGCAACATAGCCGTTTGAAGCGCGCATTCAATACTAGTACTGTGGGCACCGTCGGGTCGGTGTTCTGCTCAATGTATGGCGTGATCGAGAAGTATAATTACGTAATCTATGTTCACGTTCACAGCACCGCTCAATTCCAGTCTCCGACCTGTCCACCAACGCACAAACAACCTCTTCCTCCGAAAGCCAGGTGATCCCAATCTTATGATTGCCTTTGCGTGTCACCTCTGCTGAGGCAAAGGGATTGATCAACAGGAGCCGAAGTTTCTTACCTCTCGTGTGCCCCAGTCAGACTTCAACATGGATCAACTTCCTCTTGAATTGCTCGAGCAAATCTTTACCAGTGCATGCACTGATGGAGGCCGCACCGGCTGCGCTCTTTCTCTCGTTTCTACATACATCCGCGCTGCATCCCGCATCTCCCGCTTTCACACTCTTTCTCTCGCTCCTGGAACACCCATCCGCGTCTCCCAGCTGCTCACCTGCCTCACAAAGGAACGCAAAACTGGACGCAACCTCGGGCGTATCCCTAAGATCAAGCATCTACACTTATCGGGATCCTTGGATGTCATTGTCACCGAAATCCAAGGAGAGTGCATCAGTCGGACGACTGCCCCCGGGAACGCCCACTACCTCGCGGATGTCTCCACACTCGTGGCCCTCGCCGCGCCAGACCTCGAGACATTCTGCTTCGTCCACTGCCTTCACTCACACCAGGACCTTCGAGCACTTAGGGGAGTTGCGTGCGGTGTTGCCGGGTTCCCCGTGCTGCGCGAGCTCACACTCGTTGGGCGCTACCCGTTCTCTGACACGGAGCGTGAGGTTACGACGATCATGCCACGCCTAGAGCGCTTACACCTTATCGTTCCCGGCTCCGGGTGGTATGTGGACGGAATGGACCTCCTGCCATGGGCCGAACGCTCGCCGGGGTTGACGCACTTCCGTCTCTCGAATGTGCTGCAGATACCAGACGGATTGGGCCCGATGCTCGGTGCGTGCTCCGTGTCGCGCATGCGTTCCCACATTCACGGGGGCAGCAACTAATATAAAGTGAAGGCGTAGACGGCGAACGCGTTGGGCCGCCGCTCCTCTCCAACCTCAAAGTTGTTGTCATACAAACTAAGAAAAAGCTTTCGCTCCGGCAGAGCAATCAGAGGGCCATACATGTCCGGATTGGCAGGGCTCTCCACAGTCACACGAGACATCAACTCAAAGTGATACAGGACTCTGCAACGTTGCCTCTTCTGCTAGAGGAGCAAGAGGCTGCAACGCAGGACGGCGACTTGGAGGGAATTGCTGAGACGGAGTGGTTGGAGAGGCTTCAAGGACGTGCTGGATGTTGGGCCGGGGAGTTGGAGTAAAGGGTTGGCCGCGCACCCAGCCATGCAAGTACAGGTATCAACCACGCCCCGTCCTCTTGGAAGTTGTGAGTCGGGGCACCCGAGATCATCGTGGATATGTGTAGGCCATAGTATTGAACCTTTTCCTGCTCGTCTCCTACTCGTAGTACTGTATACTTACCATTGGTGTGGCATCAGGAACAAGCTGTGTATTTACATAATCAACCATCAATTATTCGGTCAACCGTGCATACTGACACGTTTATCACAGTCTGCTCAACCCATCCCGCTAACATGGACAAACTCCCGCTCGAACTGTTAGAAGATATCTTCGTCCTTGCATGTAGAGACGGAGGACGCACAGGTTGTGTGCTCTCCCTCGTCTCCACACACATCCGCGCCGTATCCCGGGCCATCCGCTTCCACACTATTTGTCTCAGCCCCAGCACCCCGATTCGGATCTCAAAACTGCTCTCTTGCGTCGAAAAAGAACGCGATGCAGGGCAAGGACTTGGCCGTGTCCCGAAGATCAAGCACCTGGCTGTGGTTCCGTGGAGCACAGGCGCACGCAATTTTGATGAAGTTCTCGATTTCGATTTCTTCGATTTCAATTTCTTCGATTTCGATGTCGATGCGTCAGAGGATGTAGAACCCACGACTCTCGACTATGCCGCAGACCTCACCGCTCTCCTCCGCCTCGCCGCACCAGACCTCAAGACGTTCTGCTTCGCCAACCGTGTCACAGCCCGCTGCGATGATCCGACCAGCATCGCCCTGTGCAATGCCGATTGCGCCGCAGGAGGGTTTCCAATGCTGCGCGAGCTTATCCTCGTGGGATACTACCCGTTCTCAGACAACGTTGACGATCCCGGTGCCATCGCTATGCCTCGCTTGGAACGCCTGCACCTGGTCATCCCATACCTCGGGTCGCAAACCGCTGGGATGGAACTCCCGCTCTGGGCGAAGCGAGCTCCGGGCTTGACGCACCTCCGCGTCTCAAACGTCATGGCGCTGCCTGAAGGGATGGATCAAGTGCTCAGTGCGTCTTCAGCTCCTCGTCCGTCCTTCGATTGCGTTCTAAGTTGCACGGCGGATACTCCTTAGGCTCGACCGCTCCGCCCCTGTTTGCAGACCTCGAAGCCGTCATTGTGCAAATACGGCCAGAACCTCGGCCCCTGCGCAGCGGCCGAACACCGTCGTATCCTGACCGGATCATCCGCCGCGACACAATTCGGTGGCTGAACTTGATGCAGGAACTCGGTGTGCAGCCTCTTCGGCTCATTCACAGTGATGATCGACCAGTGTGGTACCGTGAATGGGAGATGGACGTAGTGGCCGAATGGTTGGACAGGCTTCAAGGCGGTGTAGGATGTTGGGAGGAGGAATGAAGATGGGCCGTCGTACTAGCCCCTGGGCGAGTCGGCGTAGCATGCCGCCTGGTCCATTACTAGTAGGCGTTACCTTCGCAGATACAGTACCTTGACATTCGACTCCGATATTCACGGCGACTGCTTGTGTTTTGACAGTCTGTTCCCGGCGCTCAAGTGCGTCCTTTTTGGGCTGGTGTCGCCAGGGCAGGGCTTGGAGCTGCAGGGGTGGGCCGCGCGCACGCCGCTGCACGTCTCGCACATCGAATTTTGGCCGAAGATCGCCTCGCGACTACGCCAGGTGTGTGTCCTCTTCTATAGCCTGAGGAGCAGTTCGATCTAACGCGTTTCGTCTCAAAAGCGTCCGGCGAGCTTAAAAGGCTGGAGAGCATCATCGTGCAGCCGCACGCGTTTTGACATCTCCAGCCGGATTGTCCATAGGGAGCTTGTCTTGTCTCTAGGTATGTATCCCTTTTGCTCAGTCTAGCTGCAACTCGGCCAGACAGCAAGTTGCAATGCCGCATGAGTATGCATGTTGCAAGATGGTCTTGGCCCAGCGGTTGTTTTCCTGCGAACCACCGAAGAGGAAAGGAGTTCGAAGGTGCGGTCCGTTTGTATCGAGGCCACAATAACAGCAATCACTTTCTCCGCTCATACATAACTACGACTCCCCACGCGCCTCGTCGACGCCCCAACCCGGCGCGCCGTCCCCCACATGCCCTCGCTGCAAGATTTGCCCACGGAGCTCCTCGAGCAAATCTTCCTTTTCGCATGTACCGACGGCGGGCGCTCTCGCTCGTCTCCCCCCGCATCTGCGCCGCGCGCGCTTCCACTCTATCGCGCTTTTCTACGCCCTTCTCGCGCGCGAACACGTCCTGGTCCCTAGCGACCCCCGCGAGTCCGCCACCGCTGCCTCAATTCCCTGCCCTGGAGGCCCCGCTACTTGGGCGGCGTCCGCCCGGTCGTGCACATACACACGGTACCCGCCCCTGCGCCGCCCTTACATCCAGGTCCCCCCGGTGCCCTCCCCTACGCTCGGCAACGACTTCGCGCAGCTCTCGCTGTACGCGCGCGGCATACAGGAGGACGCGCGGGGGCGCGCGCGGGAGCCACAACTCGCGCGTGAGCAGCAGACGTGAGCACGCTCGTGCAGGTGCTCGTGCGCGACCTGAACACGCTCTGCGTTGTCGTCGCGCGCGCTTCCGCACCGCGCGCGGAAAGCGGCGACGGTGATGGCGGTGGCGGCAGAATGCAGGAGGGCGGGTTCCCGCTCCTCCGCGAGCTGACGGTTGCTGGGGCGCGTCCAAAGTTCGTCTTCACGCGGGCAGAGGAGGCGGTGGAAGGGACTGTCGGGGCGGGAGCTAAGGGGGCGTGCTATTTCCGAGCTTGTAGAGGCTGCATATCTCTCCGTCGCCGTGGACAGGGTTGTGTCACTCTCCTGAGGACCCGGATACGCTGCGTCTCAACATGTGGGTGGGAAGGTAGGTGGTCCGAGAATCTTCCCACCACAGTATAACCGCCTGAGCGCGGTTCTTGCGGCGAGAAGCAGAGACGAGGAGGCAAAGGAAGGAGTTGGTTCGGAGGAGAGCCTCGGAACGCCATCCGGAAGGTGAGCACATGGTGCGCGCGGTACATTGATGATCATACTGATGTAAGACAATAAGAATCGATGAGAGCACCTGCCAGAGAAGCCGGGCAGCGGGCGTAGGATACAGAACATACGGAAAGGGGAATACAGACAGATTAGTAGTGATCGGGTTCTGAGAAACGTGGTGCTCACGGTGTAGACCCAGATCCGTCATGGCTCACTTATATACTCGACAACTCGTACCGGGATTTGTTGCCCATAGATTGCAACTTCAAGTTTGCGCAATCGCTCTTACAATGTGGCTCCGATAATAAGCGTGCATTACTGCGGAATTTCACTAATCTACTATATGAAATAATCAATGATTATACTTACGTAATATAAGTTCACTTGGCGACCACTCGATTCCAGTCTCTGACCACCTGCGTCCACTACGTCCAAACCACTTCTTCCTCAGAATAGTCCTGGGTAAGCCCTTTCCAATGCTTGCCTCTGCAGTCTCCTCTACTAAGCAAGCGGGACCCATCGATAGAATTAGATGTTTCTTGCTGCTCGCGCGCTCGAGATTTCAACATGAATCAACTTCCCTTCGAGCTGCTCGACCAAATCTTTACCCTTGCATGCACTGATGGAGGCCGCACCGGCCACTCTCTCTCGCTCGTTTCCACACATATTCGCGCTGCATCACGCGCCGCCCGCTTTCACACTCTTGCTCTCGTTCCTGGAATACCCATCCGCGTCTCCCAACTGCTCAACTGCCTGACGAAGGAACGCGAAACCGGACGTGACTTCGGGTATACCCCGAAGATCAAGCATCTATGTCTATCCATGATCCTGGAGCTCATTTTCGGCGCTCAAAGAGGACATACTAGAACGACGGTGGACCCAGACAGCGTGCATTACGAGGCGAACGTCTCCGCGCTCGTAGCTCTCACTGCGCCGGACCTCGAGACGTTCTGCTTTGTCAACTATGTGGTCTTACCCCCAAACACCCGAGCGCTTACCAGCGTCGCGTGTGGTGCGGCTGGGTTCCCCGTGCTGCGCGAGCTCACACTCGTGGGGAGCTATCCGTTCGCGGAAGCGGAGCTTACGGTCACGACGATCATGCCTCAGCTAGAGCGCCTACACCTCATCGTCCCTGGCTCTGGGAGCTGCGTGGAAGGAATGGACCTCACGCTGTGGCCCCAACGCGCGCCGCGACTAACACACTTCCGTCTCTCAAACGTGCTACATATACCACCTGGATTGGGCCCGATGCTCGGTGCGTGCTCCCTTTCGCGTGTGCGCTCCCTCGTTGGCAGAAGGGGTGACTAATGTAAGGTGAAGGCGTAGACGGCGACCACATCGGGCCGCCCCTCCTCCCCAACCTCAAAGTTGCCATCATACGACTTAGGGCAAAGCCTCCGCAACTGCCGGGCGAATGGATGATCGCGTTACCTCGCCGCCAGGCTCTCCGCCGTCGCACGATAGATCAACTAAACACGATACAGGCCGCTGCAATGTTGACTGTCCTGCTAGAGGAGCAAGAGCCCCTAATTCGGAACCGCGATTGGGAGCAAATTACTAAAACGGAGTGGTTGGAGAGGCTTCAGGGACGTACTGGGTGTTGGGCCGCAGAGTGACGGATTGATCACGTACCCAGCCATGCAAGTGTACCCAGTAGTGCAAGCACACATACCAGCCGCGCCCCGTCATCTTAGGGTAGCCGAAGTCATGGTGGATGCGTGTCTCCAGTGAGACTTTTCCTCCTCGTATGTGACGTAGTAAGTACTACTTAAGGTCCGTGTAGTATCAGGAACAAGCTGTGTATTTACATAATCAACCATCAATCATTCAGTCGCCCATGGGTGCTGACACGTTTATAATCCTCAAGGCACTAACATTTGTTTTCATCCTCCTCGCTAGTACTGCAGGGTCTGCTGGACCTGTACCCACCGACATGGACAAACTCCCGCTAGAACTGTTAGAAGATATCTTCGTCCTTGCATGTAGAGATGGAGGACGCACAGGTTGTGCGCTCTCCCTCGTCTCCGCACACATCCGCGCCGTATCCCGGGCTATCCGCTTTCACACCATTTGTCTCAGCCCCAGCACGCCGCTCCGCATCTCAAAATTGCTCTGTTCCGTCGAAAAAGAACGCGATGTAGGGCGGGAACTTGGCCGTGTCCCGAAGATCAAGCATTTGGCTGTGGTCCCGTGGGGCCCATGTATACATTCCTCCGATGAAGATTCCGATTCAGAGTCTTCAGAAGAAATCCAAGGGGTAGAACCAATTGCAAGACCCACGACTGCCGACAAGGACAGCTATGCCACAGATCTTACCGCTCTCCTCCGCCTCGCCGCACCAGACCTCGAGACACTTTGCTTCGCCAACCGCGTCACTGCCCACTGCTTCCCGACTAGCATTGCCCTGTCGGATGCCGATTGCGGCACAGGAGGGTTTCCGACGCTGCGCGAGCTTATCCTCGTCGGAAGCTATCCGTTCACGGACAGCGTTGATGACTCCGCTGCTATCGTCATGCCTCGTCTAGGACGCCTGCACCTGGTTATCCCACGCTTCGGGTCGCAAACGACGGGGATGGAGCTCTCGCTCTGGGCGAAGCGCGCCCCGCGCCTGACACACCTTCGCCTTTCAAACGTCATGGGGCTGCCTGAAGGGATGGATAAAGTCCTCAGTGCGTCTTTAGCTCCTCGTCCGTCTCCAGTTCCGTTCTGACTTGACTGATCGCGGATGCTTCCTAGGCTCGGCTGCTCCGCCTCTGTTTACACACCTCAAAGCTGCCATTGTACAGATACGACCAGAGCCTCCGACCCTGCCCAGTGGCCGGACGCCTTCGTACCCTAACCGGATTACCCGCCGCAACACGATACGGTGGCTGAACTTGATGCAGGGACTCGGCGAGCGGCCTCTTCGTCTGATACACAGCGAGGATAGACAAGTGTGGCGCCGTGACTGGGAGGTAGACGTAATAAGAGAGTGGGAGGAGAGGCTTCAAGGGGGTGCGGGATGCTGGGAGTAGTAAAGATGGGCCGCCATACTAGCCTGAGCGAGTCGTGGCATGCCGCATGGCCCATTATGGAGCGCTACTTATGCAGATATCTTGACATCCGACCTCCGATATTCACGGCGATTACTGGCGTTTTGACAATCTATTTCCACGCAGGACTTTACTGCCCGCGAGGTTGCAAAGCCTTTCGACATTTCGTCATCAAAGTCATTGGTGTGTTAGCCGCCATTGATGTACATTCTTGACTCATTCTTTCTCAGGTGTTGTTCATTTTATCCTCGTGGTTGATCGTGCGACCTTAAGACCGCCAAGGTCGACACTCGTGACGGCTCAACGTGGCCTGCGCGGACATCAATACTTGCTTATCGTGAGGAAGTTCGAGGGGATGTTTCCTAACGCCGCTCCAAGTTGCGAGATGCTGTGTACGTCCAAGTATAATCCCCCACGTTGCTGGTATGCCAGGGACTGCCTTTTTCCTTACGGCGACGAATTCGGAGTATGAGCTTGAGCTTACGAGTGTTGGCAGGAAAACTAGTATGATGCACTTAATCCTTGTGCTCCCCCGTATCACCCATGATGGCCCATCGACAGCTCCCACCCGAGATCGTCGAGTACATCGTCGATTGCCTATGCAACGACGTGGCCACTCTTCGATCATGCACTCTCACATGCCGCACACTTCATATTCGCAGCCGCCACCATCTATTTCATTCCATTGGAATCGACTCGGGTATCCGGGTCCCTCACTCATTATCTGTGCTCTTGATAGAAAAACCTGCTTTACGATCACTCATCCATTCGGTGACCGTCATCCTTTCTTCTAAATCACCGGGGAACATCCTCCATGAAGCCGCTTTGATTGTCCTCCTCCCCTACCTCCCGAATCTCAATGAATGGCAATTCCGCTTTGACGGCAGCGAATCAAGGACACTGCCGACTCTCGGGTTTCGACCAATTGCACTCGCCTGCATGCGGGAATATTGTTCTCTCAAGGCGTTGCACCTGAGCCGATGCGCCATAACGTTCTCCGACCTCTCACGCATCTTGGAACTGTTGGCCCTTAGGACATTGGATATCGCGAGGGTCGCCATTAATGTGCCCCCTGCGCTAACCCTCACCCGCGTGAGACCGCTCCCGCGACGTAAAATAGATTTGACCGATCTAGCGGTGAGTCCCGGAATGCTCGTGCAGGAGTAGTGTGACTTACTCGCAGTGTGTCACCAGGTGAATCTAGATCACATCCCCGTTGTTCTACCGGCTCTCAACT
The DNA here is from genome assembly GCA_900155495.1 of Porogramme epimiltina. Lineage (NCBI taxonomy): Eukaryota > Fungi > Basidiomycota > Agaricomycetes > Polyporales > Polyporaceae > Porogramme > Porogramme epimiltina. The sequence goes on from FTLJ01000215.1 coordinate 16,728, forward strand.
TGAGGACGCCGAAACTCAGACGACTAATGCTTGACGCTTCGCGGTATCACAACCCGGAACACGCTCTGCACATCGACGTCGGTGAGCCGTTACAGGTATTCTCCAGGCCCATATACACATTAATGTCCTTAGCAGCAGTGATTCTGGATAATCTGTCGCGGTTTCGCACCATAGGCGCACTCTTTCTCCACGCCGATACCGACCCCCAGAGCGTCTATCGTGGAGTTATTGAACATTTCAAGGGGATGAATGTCACGCCACACGTTCACGTCAATCGGCTGTTCCTCGGACATTGGCAAGATACCTCGTCACGGGCCAAAGATATCAGTTTTCTGCTGATAAGAGTGGCGAGGCTACGTCGTATGGAGTGGGAGATCAAGCGTCTGGTGGCAGGCTGTAGCCCGTATTTGCACTGATATCCTAACTTTACTCCCCTGCCATGTTTCCAAGGATATTAGAGGTCAGGCAAGGTTTGTGTAACACCCTATGATATTGCCTCGCATACAACGTAGATACACTTTCTCTCAACGCTTCACTCGAAATTCTCATGTTTCAGTTAGTTTATCCTTGCCAGACCGGGGGTCCCGGAATGGTGTAGGTCGTGACACCCTGTACGACCACTATTTAGCAGCCGAAGAAATGACTAGCAGTAAGGACATACGGGTTGAGAGTAAACGTCGATGTTCACGCTCGGGTCGGACATGGAGTATGCTCCTGGGAACTTCACGAGGTAGTCGCCTGATGGTTGGGCGGTGCCAGAGCCCTATCATGGGAAGAAAGTCGTAAGGAGTGGTGAATGGTCACGGGAAGACGGCGGGCATACGGTGATGATCAGCTGAGCACACTCAGGGTAGAACTGGGGCTGGTTCGGGGTGTGGATTGCGAGAAGCTAGATGGACGGGCCGCGCCGTTTAGCCAAATGGCATAGTGTGAAAGGTGGGGTGAGCTTGCCTCGTGGCGAAGGAAGTAGTTGCCAGGGGCGAGGGACGCAGGGATGTTGATGGTCCAGCTGCTGTTCTGAGCGACAAGCTCGCCTTGGCCCCACAGTCCCGTCGGGAGATCACCGGAAATGAGACCAGCCTCGTTTATCTTGAACTGCGTTACAGACTCGTGGGTAAGCGACATGAACACGCAGGATAATGAACGCAGTACGCACCCACTCGAGGTCCGAAGTCGTTGCCGTCGTGCAGTCCCCGTTGCAGTTCGCCATGTAGACCATCACAGGACCAATGGTGTGCGGCCAGGTGCTACGTTTCCACGAGGTCAGAATCTTCTTTGGAGATGGAGCCTACAGTTGAAGGAGACACAAACTCACTTCCAATAGGCAATGACTTGCGTCCCCGCGGCAACGGTAGCGGAGAGTTGGCCGGAGCCAAGGTTTGCGCCGTTAGTGTTGCAGGAGAGGAAAGAGTCTGTCGGGTCCGTGATGGGGTTATAGGTGTCCCACTCGCGCTGGATGCTACTCTGGCCAACAGGTGTGTTGTACGCCTTGAAACTATCGGTGCCAAGCACATCAGTCGGAGGAGATCAATGTCCATCAGTCGAAGGGACTCGCCCTTCATAGGTTGTCCCACCGATGTCGTAGCTCAAGACACCGCCGTGGGCGGCGACGTGGGCGACACCAAGTGAGAGTGCTGCGGCGACGGCGGCGGCGGCGATCATGCTGAAATTTGGTGTGCTGCAGGTTCTCTGTGAGAAGGAGTGGTTGCACGGAGAGCATGGCCTCCTACAGGCATGGTTTATATAGGCTGTGGAGGCCACGCCTTCCATGCCACTGTAGCACGCATCTGGGCCATGCCACAGCCAGATACTACTCTCTACGGTGAATGCATAGGATGTTTCTCGGGTGAAGTGGAGCAATACCTTGCGGCAAATTGTGACGGCATGTCGGCATTCCAGTCGTCGACCATGATCAACGCAGTCGGAAGACTGGTGTCAGGCGCTCTCAGAGAGTGCAGATGACCAGCGGAGAAAACGCTGTCGTCACCGTCTCTGGGGTGTTAGGCCACAGAACATGAATTGAGAAGCCGAGCCAAAATTATAGAGGCTGTGTTGCACTCTGCGGGACCGCGGTGGAGCAAAATGTTCGGTGATTCTACAGGGTATGAATAGGTCATCAGTTTGGTTAGGGTGGTGAATAAATAGAATGGCTAACTTTGCGCGTCCTTCATGTACATCCACATGATCTTCAAGAAAGCACACAACGCACTGCGGCTCGTTTTTCCGTTTGGCGACTGACACGACTTAGGTTCACGTATGCTATGCCGAGTATAGCTCCCAAAACAATGTTCCGGGGTTCAGTCGTGGAGCAAGCGAAAGCCTGGCCTCGGTGATCTCAGTCGAATAAGTCGACGGTGGTTCGTCAAACAAGTTCAAGCTCGACACACGGCGGGCATTTCCGAATTTTCTCTCTATGAAAAGCCGAGACGAAGTCGAGACACGTGGCTTCCGTTTTCATGACCTTTTGGTACAATTTTCCGAGTACGCGATGTTAAACCTTTGTCCCACTTTTCTGCCAATGAATGTGATCACGTGTGCACACAAACATGTTTCCCCTGGGCGTGATAACAATCATTTAAGGCGGAATAGTACAGCGGAAAGTGGACCAGTGAGGCGGAGAGTGCACTAAAGCAGAAGGGAGTGAAGGAGAGCAGAACGGCGAAGGCGAGTGGCGCGGCGCGGCACCGCGCATAAAAGAGGGTGCGGGAACAAACAGGCCAAAATGGAAGTGCGCGATGGGCAGTAGCAAGGCGGCAAGGAGTGGCAGGGAGTGGGGAGTGGTGGGAAGCGGCAGGGAGCGGTGAGGAGCGACGAGGGGTGGAGTAGTGCGGCGCATATAATATCTGGATTCTGTGTTGAAGGTAGCTCAGTGCAGTGAGGAGCGGCCTGGCGTGGCGGCCGTTGGGGAATTGACCAGCAAGCATAGATTTTCGGGCATAGATGTTACCTTTTCTTGTTGATCACGTGATCCACATGTACAAAAACCTGACAAACAGGGAATTATCGTAAGCTCAGAAAATGTTGTGAAAACCTTTCGAAAATGGAAGCCACGTGTCTGGACTTTGTCTCGCCTTTTCACGAGGAGAAAATGCGGAAATGCCCGTCGTGACAGTGAGCCGCACCTCCCTGGGTGGCGAGTGATGATGTGTTACATAATATGCCAAACGTGGCAGCCACCTGCCTCCGCCAGGCTAAAACCGTCACACATGCCACCATGCAAGACGAGCGTCGACTTAGTGATTACAGTGACGGGAAGTGTGGGATTTAATAACGGAGGGTGAGTAATTGCATTGAAGATGCACGCGATCACGAAGTAGAGACTACAACATATCTGGTGGAGACATAACATGCAGAGACATATACATACGTGAATAAATGTGGATGAAGACGGAAGAGGTCATGCTCGTGCGTTGTCGTACAGGTGCCAGCTCTATGTAAGGAAAGATCATGCAAACATCATCATTAATTAATGGCGCAGCCAATGGAAGGTCCCTGAGCACAGGCAGTGTCACCGGCGAGCCACCATCGCCGCGATCGTGAGCATTCCGCCAAGTGCACCTAATGTGCCGACAACGGCCCAATGCGTGTACGGCTCGAACGGGCGACGGACTTCGATTCCGGAGCTTACTGTTGCGCCTCTGAAGGAGTACAGTGTGATTCCTGTCATGAACGCGGTGATCGCCCACGCGAGGAACACGAGTGGGAGGGAGAAAATGATACTTCGTCTCTGCATGGAGAGAGCATATTAGACATGGCGCGTAAGATTAGACACAACGTATGATACTTACCGAGAGGACCATGAGGCCTTCTCCGCCAAGAAACATGACTGTCCGGTCGAGTTCTGCTTTGTATCTGAAGAGCGCAATGACCGCGGAGACCATGCTCGAAGCGGAGAATGCTATTGCCAGGAGCCCAGCCAGTCGTGGTATGTCGTCCAGTTGAGGAAGAGAGAGGAACGTAACCGATGCGCTTAGAATGACCGCCGCCTGGCAAGCCCATCAGCGACAGCTCAAAGAATCCTAAGTCGTTACTTACCACAAGGCATGCGCACGCGCTGACCATGAGCATCGGGCCGGCGCTGTACAACCCGCTCTCCTCGTCGAAGCCCTGGTGGAACGTGCGGCTGAGGAAGAGGTACGGGATGCCCAAGCACACGCAGCCGACGACGAAGTCAAGCACCACACGCGTGAACGGCGTCCGTGGGCGCGGTGCGCCCTTGAGCGCGTCGCGCGGGAGCGGCTTGTGCGGGCGGAAGTGCACCTGGCGCCACTGCGCGACGCGGAGGAGCACGCGCGAGACCACGCGCGTCTGCACGATAACTGCCGTCCCGGACGTCTCGTTGAACGAGCGGAGGAGGTTCATGAGCTCTTGGCACTCTTGGGGGGCGAAGGGAGGGGGTGCGGGCTGCACGGTGGGGAGGAGGCAATCTAGGAAGGGATGAGCGATGGGATGGGGGAAATTTTGATCGGGGAGTATGTACCTGTGTACGACCACTTCAGTGCGTCCATGGCCTCAGTCTGAGTCTCGGTCGGAAGTGATGTATGCGCAGGATGACCTTCAATGAAACCCCAATAACGGTACTCCATGTCGAGTCCTATGGGACGATAAGCTACCATGCAGAAAAATGAAAATGTTCACGTACGATCATCCTCCGAGAAGCGTTCTAAGATTAACCCTTCCCCTGAGACGGTCGGGGGTGGCTCCGAGGTTAGGATTCGCATGTTGTGGTTGACCCAACTCTGCTCCGCGTGGCCCTCCTTCCGAAGAGGGACACTCTTCAGCCAGAGCTCCCACCCGTCTGGAGCAGGCAGCGACGTATCGCGCGGCACGACTTTCTCGAGGTGCTCGGTGACGTGCTGCAGGAAGCGCGGATTGCGCAGGTCGATATCGGTCGTGACACGCCTCGCCTCGTGGTAGAAGTACGATGAGCTGTCCGGGAGGACGTGCTCGTACCACCCGAGTGTGTGCAGCGTGTGCGAGGCGGCGAGCTCGGCGGTGATGGGACCTGTGTTGAATGTCGCAACGATGTGCGCAGTCTTGCCGCGGGTAGGGACACCCTTGGCATGTGCGTTGGGCGCAGCCTGTTGAAGAAGAGGGATGCGCTCGCTAGGGAGTCGCAAGGTCAGTAGGTGCAAGAGGAGATGTGTGAAGGTCACCCACTTCGTCATGTCGTGCGTGCTGCCCGCTAGCGAAGCACCATCGCGTTCACCAAGACTGTACGATGAGTTTGTCATAGGGCTGAAGTAGGGTCAGCATCCCAGAAGCTTTCCGTAAGGCTATACCACATACCGAGAGGTAATGACGTCCTTCATGGGAGGAAGGGGGAAGGAAATGGGCGTCGGGGATTCTTGAACCATTGATGCGTCAGTATCAGGATGAGGCTGAACGATAGGTCTATAGTTGTAGTCATGGTTAGTGAAAGCCTTTGAAACCGCAGCGCATACGTACTCAGGCATTTCCACGCTCTTAATAGGTGGGAGGACCTTGGGCCCCTCTGCATGATAGGGCTCTTGAGAAACAGCGAAGACGTCCGCAAATGGGTCCGAGTCGGAGAAGCTGTCATGGCGTTAGCTGCCTCTGATTTCGATACACACGCACGCGAAGACATACCGAACACTCCCGCTGCGCCCACGCTTCTGGTCCGGAAGAAGTTGACCGTAAGACGATCCCATGGACGACTGGCTCGCCCTGGTGGACATCGACTGGGACGTGTCGTGTATACGCTGCACAGGCTCGGGCATGTACTGCACGGGTTCTGGCGTGCGGTGCACGGGTTCGGGCATACTTGGCTGTGAATGGGCGAGTGCGGAGTCCTCGCCCCAGGCGAAGGTCGACTCGTCGGCGGGAACATGAACGTAGGAAGATTCCGGCAGACGCGCAGACTCAGCGGGCTCGGGAGTGCGGGGTGCTGGAACGGGTTCGGGTTCGGATGCTGGAATGGGTTCGGGCTCGGGTGCTGGCGCGACGACCGGAGCGGGAGGTTCGACGGGCGCGGGCTCAGCGACGGGCGCGACTGTTGGGATATTCTCCGAATCGGTGAAGGCGAAGTAGTCCGCGCGGCGGTCCTCGGAGGCCGGGGGTTCCACAGGCGCAGAGGAAGGGACGGGCAGGATTTCGACGGTCGGTGGGGGGACAGGTTGTTCCTCAGCGACCGGCGGTGCTTCTCCGGGTGCGACTACGGGGCTCGGACCCGTAACAGCAACGCTCGGAAGGTCGACCGGGTCGCTGAACCCTAGCGGCTCGGGGGTGAAGTCGTGGTGGGGCTGGGAGGGCGGGAGAGACGCGGCGAACTGTTCCGGAGAAGCGGTGATCTGCGCGAGGTCCGTTGCAGGTGCGGGTGCGGGTGCGGGCGCCAGAGGAGGTTCTGGGGTTGGCTCGTGCACCGACACCACGTTTGCGAGGAGAGAAGGACCGACGAGTGCCTCGTTCGCAAAGGCAGCCGCCTCGCGCGCGGGGGACTCTGCGACGGGACTTGGTACGGCGCCGATTCCGGAGGCACTTGGTGCGTTGGGGTTGACTTTGAGAGAATCCTTCAAGGACTGCTTGGAGGATTGGCGGGAAAGCGCGGTCTTCGGAATGGACACGACAGTGGACGCGCGACGCATCGCGGTCGTCATGCGATTCCTGAGGGAGGCCCGTGGGGAGCCCGACGACGTTGAGTCGGCTCTCTTGGGGTTGGGGCTTGGAGTGGACATGGCGGGGGAGAGCCGGCGGGTAGATCAAGAGGGAGGGTGCAGAGAATTGGAGGCCGGGCTCCTCGATAGGGAAGACGGAGAGGACGACGTCGACGTATATACTCGCGTAGCAGCCGACTGCCTGGCCGCTTTCTCGAGGCGTGCTGAAACGTGTGCTGAACACAACGTTCGGGGAGCGTTTTCCACGAGACTGGGAGATAGCGATGCGATGTGTGCCCCCAGATTCGCCTGCGGGACGTGCTGCATACACGTGCCCAAAGACGCACGGGTAGATCACGTACTCCGGTGGCAGACATTGTCTCCAGCGGACAAAAGCAAGTACAACAACGGCAATCCCGTCGAAGGCAACTCGCACAGGCACAGCCTGTCAATTACTGGTCTTGGGGGAGCGGGGGCGCGATGGACGTCGCCGGAACACCATGTCCGCTATCACTGCCTCTGAAGATGCGAGACGTGCCCTCCACGCCGTGCCCTCACGGAGATGAACTGCGCTCTGAAGCTTGCATGCACTCACGATTGACCCTTGCCCAGCATGCCGAACGCGCTATCCCTCACAGAGACTTCTCCTTCTCATCCGGGCCCGGGCGGAATCAAGTGCATGGTGGCCATGTGCAGCAGGGTGCTTTCAACAGCTGATGTGAAGTTGTGAGGGATGGTGGTGTTTGAGCGCGTTTTCGCGGCGGAAGAAGTGGTGTGTGACGCGACGTGGGCCTCAGGGATGAGCAGCGCAGGCTGTTCAAGATGGATTCAGTGAAGAGGTTGGAGTCGAGGGGCAAGTGGAATGCACTGACTGACGCGCGCGCTGTGTCCCGATCAGGCGTCTTCCACGTCTACACGTCCAATCCGCTGTGCCTTTGCTCCCTTCACGCTTACGCTTACGACTCACGCACGACCTCTTCGCTCTTCTGGACGATCTGCGCTCCTCCAAGGCGCAATCATGTTGTTGGACATCAACGTGAGCCCATCCCGCGCATTCAATGACCCGTGCTAGAGCGGCCGCTGAGATCCCGAATGCCTATTAGCGGAAACTCTTCACTCGCTCAGATCGCGTAAAAGGCGTCGACTTCCACCCCTCCGAACCTTGGATCCTCACTGGTCTTTACAACGGTACGGTCAACATCTACAACCATGAAACTGGCGCGGTGATCAAGACCTTTGAGGTCGCTGAGGTCCCCGTCCGTTGCGTCCGCTTCATCCCCCGCAAGAACTGGTTCGTCGCCGGCTCCGACGACTTCCAGCTTCGTATCTTCAACTACAACACCCATGAAAAGGTTGCGGCATTTGAGGCACACCCCGACTATATCCGATGTCTTACCGTTCACCCCACCGCGAGCATCGTCCTCACGGGTAGTGACGATATGACGATCAAGGCATGGGACTGGGACAAGCAGTGGAGGTGCATTCAGGTGTGTATTAATGCTTATAATGAACAGGTGTTTTTCTGACCTCCCGTAGACATACGAAGGTCATACTCACTATATCATGAACATTGCGGTCAACCCCAAAGACCCCAATACCTTCGCGTCTTCATGTCTCGACCGGACAGTGAAGATGTGGTCCCTCGGCTCTCCCTCACCTAACTTCACGATGGAAGCACACGACAAGGGTGTCAACTACGTCGAGTTCTACCCCGGTGCCGACAAGCCATACCTCGTTACTGCAAGTGACGACAAGACTGTCAAGATCTGGGACTACCTCAGCAAGAGCTGCGTGCAAACTCTTGAGGGCCACTCTAACAACGTCCTTTTCGCCGTCTTCCATCCCAACCTTCCTCTCATCATCAGTGGTGGCGAAGACGGCACGGTCAAGCTCTGGAACAGCGGTACATACCGTTTGGAGAACACCCTCAGCTATGCCCTGGAGCGTGCTTGGTGCGTGGCCATCCGCAAGACTGCGAACGAGGTGGCCGTTGGTTATGACGAGGGTCTCGTCGTCGTTAAGGTTCGTACAACCTACGCCGTGTAATTCTACCCCCCTTAAACCCCCCTGTAGCTCGGTCGCGACGAGCCGACGTTCAGCATGGACACCTCCGGCAAGCTCGTTTACACGCGCAATAACGAGGTCCTCTCCACGAACATCCAGACAATTCAGGAGGATTCCGTCACGGACGGCAACCGGATACCGCTCTCGGTCAAGGAGCTGGGCACAACTGAAGTGTTCGCAACGTCGCTCGTGCACTCACCCAACGGCCGCTTCGTGACCGTCGTCGGCGACGGGGAGTACATCGTGTACACCGCGCTCGCTTGGCGCAACAAGGCGTTCGGGAACGGCAACTCGTTCGCGTGGGCGGGCGATTCGAACACGTACGCGGTGCTCGAGGGCCGCATGAAGGTGCGCGTGTACAAGAACTTCAGGGAGCGCGGCGGCGCGGGCATGAAGGGCGCGGGGTCGTGGGCGATCGATGGCATTCACGGCGGCACGCTCCTCGGAGCGCGGGGCGCTGGGTTTGTTCTCTTCTGGGACTGGGAGTCCGGCGAGATTGTGCGGAGGATAGAGGTGGACGCCAAGAACGTAAGTCGTGTTTTGAGACGGCCAATGGCAACGGTTTACGGATTCTATGGGTTCTGTAGGTCTTCTGGTCTGGCACTGGAAACTTGGTCGCGATCGCGTCAGAAGAGTCCTTCTACGTCCTCCGTTTCGACAGGGATGCGTACAACGAGAAGCTTGAGTCTGGCGCGGACGTCGGGGATGAAGGCGTGGAAGAGGCCTTTGAGTTGGTTGCCGAGATCTCCGACAAGTAAGTCGCGTGTCTTCATTTTAACGCCGTTATCTTACGGGGAAACAGCGTCAAGACAGCGAAGTGGATAGGCGACTGCTTCATCTATACCACTGCCGCCAACCGCCTCAACTACTTTATCGGGTCAGAGTCCTATACCATCACCCCCTTCGATAGGTAAATTGTCAAGATTACATGTCAAGGGATGTACTAATTGGTTTCAGCCCTCTATTCCTTCTGGGCTACGTCCCCGCACACAACCGCGTCTACCTTGTAGACAAGGATGTGAACGTCTTCAGCTATTCGTTGTCGCTCAGTGTAGTGGAGTACCAGACTGCGGTCCTAAGGGAAGATATGGATGCGGCAAACGAAATTCTGCCTTCCATACCCAAAGAGCACCGCAACAAAATTGCGAGTTTCCTTGAGGGGCGAGGTATGTGCATCGCAAGTCTCGTTATGGTTATTTTTTCTGAATGAAACATAGGTCTCAAGGAGCTCGCATTGGAGGTCACGACAGACCCGGACCAGAAGTTCGAGCTGTCCTTGCAGCTGGAGGACTTGGATGCGGCCGTGGAGATCGCACGAACAGTACCAGAGCTGGAGGCCGAGACGAAGTGGAAGGCCATTGGTGACCGCGCACTGGCGGTGTGGCGGTTCGACCTCGCACGGGAAAGCTTCGAGAAGGCAGGAGATCTGAGCGCGCTGATGCTCCTGCTCCTCGCAACGGGGGACCGGGACGGCTTAACCAAACTGGCGGCACAGGCAGGCACGTACACGTGGTAGTCGTTGTGGAGCCACCCCCCTGACGTCACTTACCCACACCCACAGAGGAAAAGGGCCAGAACAACCTCGCGTTCGCCACCCTGCTGCAGCTGGGGGACCCGAAGCCGTGCGTCGACCTGTTGATCAAGACGCACCGTGCGCCCGAGGCGGCGACGTTCGCGCGCACGTACGCGCCGTCGAAGGTGCCCGAGGCGGTGCAGGCGTGGCGCGCGGACCTGCGGGCGAAAAACCGCACGAAGCTTGCGGCGGCGGTCGCGGACCCCTCGAGCAACCCGGAGATGTTCGAGGAGGGGTGGGAGGAGGCGCTGCAGCGCGAGGCGAGCGCGCCGGCGCCCGGTGCACTGCTCTTGAATGGAGACTCAGGTGGGTCCAGAGCTTGATCTATTTCTCCCGGGCTTCGTGGCCGCTGACGTCGACTGGGCGCGCGCCTGTAGGAGACGAAGAGGACGATGAGGAGGACGAAGAGTAGCGGTGTCGTACATAGGACTGTTGTGTAATTATTCTGGATGTATGGTGCTGTGACGTTCTCGCGGTTTGTGCGTACCCGCCCGCCATTCTCATGGCGATGATTTCCGGCCGTTGCGCGGTGACAAGAGTCTGAATGGGAAACGCCGAGCGGCCGGGCAGGCGAGCCCGCGTTGAAGGGGCCACTATAAGCCCGGGATTAGGACTGGAAACAAGGCCGGACCGAGATTGTTAGGTGACGAAACGTGATCTCGGCGGCGGTGGCGTCACGGCCGGGACGGGCGTCTGTGTCCACGCCCAAGCGGAGAGCGGAGCCCTGCAGAGGAACCCGCTCGCTGTATTTCTCCACCTCTCGTCGTCTGCTCACTGTCCCGGGCGGCGTCGACGCCCTCCCTCCCCTCTTTTCCTTAGGCCATGGCCTCCGCAATTGCCGCACAGGCTATCGCCTCTGGCGACCTCGCCGACCTCGTCTCTTCCTCTTCATCCGCGACTGTCTACCCTTCTGACGACACCATCCTCGCTGTTCTCCAAGCTCGCTTTCGTGCAGATCTACCCTATACTAGAGTTGGCGCCTCCAATCTCATCGTCGTTAATCCCTACAAGACCCTCGCTAATGTGAACGACATCAGCGCAAAGGAGTACGAAGAGCGGTGTTACAAGGACACCAGCTTCCCCCTCCCCGGCGCCGCCAGCCTACCACCCCATTTGTATGACCTCGCCGCGAGAGTATACCTTCTCATGAGGAGAAGGATGGAGTCTCAAGCAGTAGTCTTTCGGTGAGTCGCGCCCCAAGTGTCTTGTTACGACGCGTATGAACATCGGCGCCCAGCGGGATTACTGCCTCCGGGAAGAGCGCCAGCTCCCAGCTCCTCATCAACCAGATCCTCCGGTTGTCTACACACTCCAAGAAAGAGGCAAAGCTCGCGGACCAGATCAAGTCGCTCACGACACTCCTCGATTCCTTTGGGAACGCGAAGACGCTCATTAACCCCAATGCCTCCCGGCACAGTCGGTACCTCGAGCTCCACTTCAACGACCGTGGACGCATACAGGGAGCCAAGGTGCTCACGTTTGGTCTCGACAAGTCCCGGCTCGCACGTCTCTCTTTTGAAGAACGGACGTACCACGTTTTCTACCAATTCCTCGCGGGTGCCACGCCTGAGGAGCGGGATCGCTATGGATTGGAGGACGTGTCCGACTACGCCCTTCTGGCCTCCTCGGGATGTTACCGCCTTCCCTCCGGCCCATTCAGCGACGATGGGATTGCAATGGACGAACTGCGGGCCGCGATGAAGGCGCTCGGGTTCAAGCCCAAACACCTCACGGCTATTTTCAGCCTCCTCGTCGCTATTTTGCTCCTTGGGAACCTCCAGTTCGGCGAGGCGGACGCACGTGACGTCTCTGCGTACGTCGCGAACCAGCCCGTTCTGGACCAGGTCGCGCGGATGCTGGGCGTGCCTGCGGAGGAGCTGAGCGAGGTGTTGACGAACAAGACGAGCTATGTCCGCAAGGAGCTGTACACGGTCATGATGAACGCTCAACAGAGTGCCACCCAACGCGACCAACTCGCGAAGGACCTCTATGCTATCCTGTTCGCGTTCGTCACGGAGACGGCCAACCACAAGGTCGCGCCCGGATCGCAGGACCCCCCGCCCTCGACCCAGATCATCCTTTTCGATCAGCCTGGGTTCCAGACCAAGGGCATCACTCAGTCGGCATCCATGTACTTCGGCGGCCCTACTCCTCTCATCGGCACGCAAACCCAGTCCGGTTTCGAGGAATTCTGCATCAATTTCTCGAACGAGCTCGTCCACTCCTACGTTCTCCGCAATACTTTTGAGGACTCCGTCGGCTATAACAGTCAGTTGACGGGTGATGGCGTCACCCTCCCTGCGATCTCCATCATGGACAACGCTGGCTGTGTCGAGCTGTTGCGTGGCGCTCAGCTCAGCGAGCGCGCACACCGTAAGCCCGGAGGCGTCCTCGGCGTAGTCAACAAGTCATGCTCATCGTTCAAGTCGGGGAAGAGCGGCGACAAGAAGGAAGAGGAGATGCTCCAAGAGCTCGTCTCGCGATTCGGTGTCCACGCGTCCTTCATTGCGCCTGGCAGCGCGGAGGCCCCCGACCAGATGACCTTCGGCGTCAACCACTATGCCGGCAGCTCAACGTACGACGTGCGCGGGTTCATTGAGAAGGACACGGATATTCTCGACTGCGCTTTCGTCACTCTTCTCCGCAACTCGACCGATCCATTCATTGCGAAGCTCATGGCTGGTCCTAGTCTGGCAACGGAGCGCCACTCTAAAGACGAAAGCATCATCGTCCAGGCGCAAGTCTCCTCCCGTCCCCTACGGTCCCCAACCACCGTCGTGTCTCGCGATGGGACCACTGTCGCACCCGGTGAAGAGCACTCCCGGCTCGATCCCTCGAAGGTTTACCCGGTGTCCACGCAGTTGAACTACACCCTTTCCGAGGTCATGTTCAATCTCGACCGAACACGCTTGTGGAACGTTTCGTGCATCCGCCCGAACGACTCCGGCATGGCGAATTCGTTCGACAAGCGTCGCGTCAAGGCTCAGATCCGCGCGCTACTCCTGCCTGATGTTGTCTCCAGGCGGAAGCAGGACCTCATCGTCGATTTCGAGCAGACCGCATTCTGCGATCGTTTTGTGCCGACCATCCGGGGGTCCGAGGCGGAGCGTATTCGGCAGTGCGCGTCGTCGAATGGCTGGAAGGAGGGCGAAGACTTCGTCGTTGGTCATCGCATGATCTGGCTGACGTACGGCGCGTGGAAGGTGGTCGAAGACGTCCTCCGCGCAACCGAGAAGGACTTGAAGCGGGGCGGTACCGAAGTAGGTGACGACGAAAGCGTTGTCCCCGACGACACTACGGAGTACACCCACCAAGAGTCGCTCACCCCTGGTACCTACTATGCGGGTCACGAAAGCGAAGACAACCTCCTTCTCAACCGCGGGGCCGGCGCGCCGCGAGCCGCCTTCCCCACGCCCATGACGCCCGGTCAGCCTGCGACTCCGGCTTACAGCGAGGCAGGTGAAGGTTGGGGGTCAGAGTGGGACAAGGAGGGCGCAAGCCGCTCACCACCGAACGGCGGAACTCCAAAGGAGGGCGAGATGATCGCGAAGGCCCCGAACACCGTTGAGGAAGTCCCAACGAGCCGATCGCGGCGCAATTGGCTCTTCGTCGTCCGCATGACTACATGGTGGATCCCGGCGTTTGTGCTTGCGAATGTCGGACGAATGAAGCGGCCGGACGTTCAGCTTGCGTGGCGAGAAAAGGTCACCATCTTCTGGCTCATCTTCTTGTTCAACGGCATCGTCATCTTCTACATCATCGAGTTTGGCCGCCTCCTCTGCCCCGACTTCGACAAGGCGTGGTCGCTTAACGAGGTCAACCAACATACGGCAGATAACGACTATTGGGTTACCATCCAGGGCTCCGTCTACGACGTCTCGAACTTCATCCATGGGCAACACTCCGACATCGCTAACGAGAAGAGTAACACCGACGATGTCCTAGAAGAACTCGCTGGTCTCGATCTCACCGGATACTTCCCCCCTCCGCTTTACCTCGCTTGCACAGGTCTCGTCAGTGCGACGGACCTTGAGCTCACCCCTGCCAACTTCACTGCCGTGGTGACAACTGCTGAGCACAAGTCTGGACCAACGTTCGGCACGACCGGGTCGAAGCTCGCCGATCGCGACTGGTATACTGCGACGTTCCTCCCAAAGATCCGTCAGTTCAGGAAGGGTCCGCTAGTGTGGGAAAAGAAGGAAATCTCGGCGCAAGCAAGTGACGCGGACAACCAGAGGTGAGTTCGCCTGCAGTCGGTAGATTTATAGGATCGCATTGACCTCGGGTCACAGGTTCTGGGCCATCTACAACGACCAGGTGTTCGACTTGTCAGACTACATCAACTCCAACTCGCTCAGTAGCACGGACTTCGGTTTCTTGAACGACGACATCGTTTCGCTCTTCCAGCAACAGCCCGGGCAGGATATCACAAAGCAGCTGGACGAGGTTTTGGGCACGCTTGACACCGACGTACAGGAGCAGAACATGAACTGTATCAGCAACATCGGTTTCTACGGCAAGCCCGACTTCCGCAAATCTGCTCGGTGCCAGGTCCAGAACATCCTCCTGCTGGTCATCTCGATCATCCTCATGGTGTCCATTGGAGTCAAGTGTAAGTGTACTACCCGTTTGTCTTTTCGTGTGCCGTCCTGACACGTTGCAGTTATCGCCGCCTTGCAACTGACGCCGAAGCGCAACCCCGAAATGCTGGACAAGTTCGTTCTCTGCCAAGTTCCTTGCTACACAGAAGGCGAAGAGTCTCTCCGCCGTACGATCGACTCCCTGGCCGCTCTGCACTATGATGACAAGCGCAAGCTTATCTTCATTATCTGCGACGGTAACATCATCGGTACTGGAAACGATCGTACCACGCCTCGCATCGTCCTTGATGTGCTCGGCGTCGACCCGAAGCTCGATCCCGAACCGCTTCTCTACAAGGCTATCGGCGAAGGTTCGAAGCAGCTCAACTACGGCAAGATCTACTCTGGTCTGTACGAGTTTGAAGGCCACGTTGTCCCGTAAGCCATAGTCTATCTTCTCCCGCGTTATACCATCTCAATGTCATCCCGAAGGTACATCGTCGTCGTCAAAGTTGGCAAGCCCACAGAGCGCACGAAGCCCGGTAACCGAGGAAAGCGTGATAGTCAGATTCTTGTCATGCAGTACCTCAACCGTGTCCACTTCGACGCTCCGATGGCGCCGCTCGAGCTGGAGATCTACCACCAGATGCGTAATGTCATCGGTATTGACCCGGCCTTCTACGAGTACATTTTCACTGTCGATGCCGATACGGTAAGCACTGCGCGGAACTTGTTCTCAATGACTGCTAATTGCTTCGCTGTAGACTGTCACGCCGGACTCCCTTAACCGACTGGTCGCATGCACAGCTGACGACTCCAGTATCATCGGTATCTGCGGTGAGACGAAGCTCGACAACGAGGAAGGCTCTTGGTGGACGATGATTCAGGTACGTCCTACGGCCTCTCCTTCACTCGAGCGGGATTGAACATTAGACTTGACAGGTCTACGAGTACTACATCTCCCACCACCTGTCCAAGGCCTTCGAGAGTCTGTTCGGCTCCGTCACGTGTCTTCCCGGATGTTTCTCGATGTACCGCATCCGTACCGCGGACAAGGGTCGGCCGATCATTATTTCCAACCGCGTCATCGAGGAATACGCCGAGCCGATCGTCGACACGCTTCACAAGAAGAATCTCTTCTCGCTTGGTGAAGATCGGTACCTCACGACGCTTCTCCTCAAGCACTTCCCGACATTCAGGTCAAAGTTCACTCCAGACGCTGTCGCGCATACGATCGCCCCCGAGTCATGGCGCGTGCTATTCTCCCAACGTCGTCGGTGGATCAACTCGACAGTGCACAACCTGTGCGAGCTTGTTTTCCTCCCGGAGCTGTTCGGATTCTGCTGTTTCTCCATGCGGTTCTTCGTCTTCGTCGATCTGCTCGGTACCCTCATCCTCCCGTCGACGGTCGTCTACGTAAGCCTCGTCATGTCATATGTCGTCCACCAGATGCTAACACGCGTTCGTAGCTCGTGTATCTCATCGTCGTTGTCGCTCTTGGCAAAGCTCCTCTGCCGCTTCTCTCCCTGATCATGTTAGCAGCGGTATATGGTCTACAGGTGAGTTTGAAGAAATTGATATTTTTCAATAAGTACTAATATGCCTTCAGGCTCTCATCTTCTTGCTCAAGCGCGAGTTCATGCTTATTGGCTGGATGGTCGTCTACCTTCTCTCGTAAGCATCACCTATTGAAGATTGGAACGTGTCTAACATCCATTACAGGTACCCGGTGTACAGTTTCTTCCTCCCGATTTACGCGTTCTGGTGCATGGACGACTTCAGTTGGGGTAACACTCGTCTGGTCATTGGCGAGGGAAGCAACAAGAAGGTCATCATGAACGACGACGAGAAGTACGACGAGTCTATGATTCCTCTCAAGAAGTTCAGCGGTACGCAAAGCTGGTGATGTAACTTGATGCAATGAGCTGACTTTGCAACAGAGTACGAGGCTGAAGCTTGGGAGACTGGGTCAAGACATTCGGACGAGACCGGTTACCAGAGCAAGTCTCCCTCGGGCGCACGGTCTCGCGGTCCTGCCTCGAGAACCCACTCACCACGTCCAAGCTATCATCAATCACAAGCGGGCGACTATTATCGGGACACGAATGTCACGAACCCCCAGGGCTCGACGTACCACGGCAACGGCTCACAAAGCAATCTGTCGCACTACGGCGGTGCGCAGAACCCCTTCGCCGGGGTGCCTCAGCTTCCGTTCATGCCGTTCGCGGGGTCGGCCTCCGTACACGGGTCGGACTACGGCGGGGCGATGCCGGCGCCGATGCCGTACCAGGGGACGGGGAGCATGTACGGGATGATGCCGAACGTGCCGCGGAACACGATGATGAACATATACGGCGGGGGCGGGGACGTGCACGGGTCGCAGGGCGGGTTCGCGCCGCCGATGGCGCCGGGGATGATGCAGCGGCCGATGTCGACGTTCTCGCTCGCGACGACGGTGAACCCGTTCGCGGGCGGGCCGAGCATGAGCACGGACCCGAGCGACGACGAGCTCATCACGGCGCTGCGGGCGTACCTGAGCACGCAGGACCTCATGACTGTTACGAAAAAGTGAGTATCTTTGGCTTTTGTCTGGATCGCAGTGTGCTGACGGGGATTGTGTGCGCACAGGACTGCGAGAGACGCGATGCAGGCACGCTTCCCGAAGGCGGACCTGCCGGGGAAGAAGCAGTTCTTGAACGATGCTATCGACAACATCCTCTCTCAGTCATAGACAGTCGGCTGCGGTAGACAGTCGCGCACGATGACACGCACTCACTCTTCCGGACTGGTTGTATATGGCCTCACGCGGACCTTTTTTGACTCGTCGGACAACGATATATCTCTCATGCCTTTGCTATCCGACCCCACTCTCCATATCTCTCGTTGCATCAAACGGACACTCATCATCAGTCGTTATAAGTACCATTGTAGTAGTCCTTGGACCCACTATCTACTAGTTTTGCATATTCCGAGATCCTCTGGGGCTTTGCGGAACCCGGAGGCGTCGTTCTCATTCGTTCTGTTATGGTGTGCCGCGGCCGTTGTGCGGCTGTTTGGATGACGCCAAGTATGCGACCGAGATTGAGCATCGATCGGGGCGGGTGGGTGTGTAAAGCGCAGCGTGTGGTTGGCCGGGGTGCGGAAGGGAGTCGGAAGGGGGATCGCAGATGGGTACCCCGCGGGGCTGGCGATGGGGGGCGTGGGGCGTGTGATTCTGGAGTCGGATGAGGTCATAGACACGCCCCGGGGATGGACCGTGGCCCGTACTTGGTTACAGACGCGTCCTCCGCCGGGCCACGTCCGCGCCCGTGTCCGTCCCCAGCCCGGCCCTGGCCCGGTCCCCCAACCCCAACGCGTCCGCGTCCTGCCCCCGTCTCCGCCCCCTGTGCCATCTCCGCCAGCCGTGACCGCTTGGCCCATCGCGTCCGCGCCACGCCACGGCCCCCCACCGCGCCAGAGCAGACCGAGACCGGCCGCGGGATAGAAGAAGCCCGGGCCTGCCGCTGGGAGCATGGCGTCGTCCCTGCGCACGCCCGACAGCCCCCCCAAGCTCGGCCGCACCCCGTCCTACATCCACTTCACCCCCCGCCGCGCGATGGCCTCGTTTGAGAACCTCGTCGCGCTCGCCAACTACGAGGAGCACCTCCGCGAGGCACGCCGCGTCGTCTGGCGCGACCGCGGCGAGAAACCTGTCGAGCTTGGAGACCTACATGAATGCTTGGAGCATGCGTGCCGCGGAGGCCTCAGTCCGTTGTCTTTCCTCTTGCTCTCTGGGTGTAGCGTTGACAATGAGGGCTCGTAGGGGCTGCTACGCTCGGCTTCGCAATACGCTCGGGCATTAGCATCATCTTGCTGCTCTCGAGGATTAAGAAGATACCTAAGTAAGTGCAGTAGTCCGTCTCCCTCGTCGCCGCCCTACCCCCGCGTATCTCGAAATGTGGCTTGCGATTAACCTCGCGCACTTTGTCCAGGCGGTATCGTCTGAGCATGATCCGACACGCCCTCTTTGGCGAAGACTCCCTGCGCATGGCCGGCATGCTCGGTACGTCCGTCTATTCATGCACACCTGCGCCCACACTGCTGCCCCGTGTCGTCGTGCGCGTCCCTCACCCCCGTGCCGCCCCTCCTCCGCAGGGACCTTCGTCGCACTCTACAAGCTCCTCCTCAACACCCTCCCCCTCCTCCTCCCCCAGCCCCACGCAAAAGCGAGCACGCACACGCGCGAGCGCTCCCTCTTCCGCCAGTCCGTCCAGCGCAGCGCGAGCCGGAGCCGCGGGCGTGGCGCCGCCGCGGACTCGCCGTTCGGCGATGACGCCGGTGCTCTTGACGACGATGCGGAGCTCGCGATGCTGGAGCGTGGGGCGTCCCCGCGGCGTGCGCGGCTCTCGCTCAGCGCGCAGGCGCACCAGGTGTGGGTGCGCAAGCGGACGCGGCGGTGGTACTCGGCCCTCGCGGGGTCCGTCGCGGGCGCGGTGGCGATCTTGTGCGAGAAGCGGAGTCGGAGGGCTGGGATTGCGCAGCAGATGTTTGTTCGGTGAGTGCTTTCTTTTGGAGGGTAGGAGAGGATGGGCTGAAGAAGAGGGTTGTAGGGGTATGCAGGGGTCGTTCAATGCGATATCGAACAAGCATGGGTTCAAGATCCCGCATGGAGATGTTTTGATTTTTACGCTATGGTGCGTTGTGGAACCTTGTGCTCCCTGCGGCCTATGCTCATCTAGTCCCTAGCTGTGGACAAATTCTATATGCGTTCTTGCTACGACCAGATACATTAACACCAGCATATAATAGATGGTCAGTTCGTTCGTGGAGACCCACTCCGCGAAGATACTCATTATCTGTTAGGGTCCAAGTTGCGTCCAAAGTGCCTGCTGACGCTGTCACCGTCAACATGAGCCTCGTACGCGACGGTGTCTTCGACCCCCGTGTAGTGGAGCATGCATTAGGCTACCGGGTAAGACACTCCTAACACCCCTCCCTTCTCCCCCTAACACCCCCCACAGGGCATCACCGAGAAGAACTACGCGCTCCTCTCGGACCGCATCACAAAGGCGACGCTGCCCGAGGGCCTGCGCTCGTACGGCCCGCACTTTGCGCCGTGCGCGATCGTGCACCCGGACATCGACTCGTGCGTGTGGACGCAGGTCGCGCACTTCTGGGAGGTCTTCCGCTGGATGCTGCCCATCTACGGCGCGCTGCACCTCATCCCGCCCGTGCTCTTCCGCCGGAAAAAGTTCGCGCAGGACCCGCTCCGCGTGCTCCTACGTGCGGCGCTCGGGACGAGCCGTAGTTCTGCGTTTTTGGGCGCGTTTGTCGTCATCTACCAATGTGCGTTTCTCTTTCGCCCAAGTGCGGTGCGCGCATAGTGACCCCTATTGTCTCTCATACAGCGTACTTTTGCGGGAAGCACAACCTATACGAGAAGCTCCTCGCGCTGCGCGGGCCCGACGGCGGGAACACGCTCCTCGCGGCGCTCGCACGGCGCCTCCCCGCGGACATCCTCGTCTCGAAGGCGTCGTTCTTCCTCGGGGGGCTCCTCAGCGGGCTCTCGCTCTTCGTCGAGGAGAAGCGGCGGCGCGAGGAGCTCGCGATGTACGTCCTGCCGAAGGGCATGGAGAGCGCGTGGGTCATGGCGCGCGGGCGCGGGTGGGTGCTCCCGCTTGGCCGCGCGGGCTCGCCGCTCCTCACGGCGGTTGGGATGGGCATGGTCATGGTGCGTGGTTCCTTGGTCTTCTGTTGTTTGGGGCTGCGTGGCTGACGGGGCTTGTTTGGCGTGCGTGGGTGCAGAGCACGTACCAGAACGACCCGCAGCATCTGTCGGGCTTGGTGCGGAGGATATTGTACCAGTTCGTGGGGCCGAACTGAGATGTTGTGGTTGTTTCCTATACCTACATGTACTGTACCAATTACCCTTCTAGGAATTTAATGGCTCTCCGAAGCCCAAATGTAGATATTGCTAGAGGATGGCTCTGAGCATTTGTCGCGGAACAATCTCTCGATGTCGAAAGCTAACTGATGATCGCGAGTGATAGATATTGCTCGTTCGACGAGGGGATACATGTAAAGCACGGTGTAGGGGCCGCAAGGGCCGGAAACGAGCACCGTTATTCAGAACAACGCCGAACTCCCCCTTCCCCGAAGGTCCGGCAAGGCCGTCTGTGGTATGTGTGTCAATGCAGGACACTATAGTGTGGAGATAGAAATAACTCACGCGCTGAAATGTTGGATGTCCTGTTTGGATCTTCATGGAGGGCCATGCGGAGGGGATTGAAACACCGAAAAGCTTCCCGATGCACAGATCTTAGGTGTGCGGGGGCTAGAGCCAAGTTGTTTCCAAGATATATTATGTGGTTTGGATGAGGATGCTCAGCACCGTTAGTCGCAGATTCCCGATTCAATCATTGCATGGGACACTTCTGTTCGGCGAAGAAGAGACCGCTGCTTTTGTGCTGATCCCCGAATTGACCTTGAGTATACTCGCAAGATGGTAGGGAGCGGGCTTACCTAGTTTAAAGGATACCCGACTGAGGACGTAGTTACGAGCAATATTAATGGCAGCGGACTCATCTCCGCTAGGATGTGATTCCAGGAAACGTATAAACTCATGTAATTCATCTCGCGGAAAAGGCTCCCTACGCAGCTTGAACTTGGTGGGCCGGGCACAGTAATCTGTTGAATGCTTCGGTGATCCAATGGGTTTCGTCAATTCAAGATACCCACTTTCATAGGATAACTTCAGTACACGTAGTACTCTCCTCTCAAATTCGGGAGAGAAAATAATGTGACCGGAGTGTTTCTGAGCGTAACTCCAATACTGGCACTCCATGTTCCACTCTGATACATGAGGCGAACATTAAAAACTGATCCAACACAAAAAAATGTTGCTTACTATGGTCTTTCCCGGGTACTCTCTCGCTATTGATATACACCGACGTATGAGGGGATTCCTGAGTGATGACCTGCAACTCATGGTTTATCCAGTAAAACCGGGGATTTCTACCTGGGTATTTTGATGGTAGAGCTGAGATCCACAACTCCCACTCAGGGGAATCCAATGGAGTTGACTCTCTAAGGTAATGCGTGATGGCTTGGAGACGTTCCGGGCGACGGAGGTTGGCGTCGGTGGACACACGCATTCCTTTGTGGTAGTAGTACAATGTACCCCCGGGGAGTTTGTATTGTGACCACCCCAGACTTTCGAAGGATTCTGTTGGCTCGGGCAGTGCGCTATAGGGTCTTATATCGTCGGTTTCTTGCAACCAGAAGGGCATATCCTCGAGCCATATTCCACTGACGTCAACGGGCTGGATGGGATTGGAAAGGGGGAGAGGCCGTCGCGGGAAGTCGTTGGAAGGGCCCGCCGAGGGGAGAGACCATCGGGGGAAGTCGTTGGAAGGGAGAAGAGGCCGCCGGAGGCAGTTATTGGAAGGGAAAAGGGACCGCCAGGAGAAGTGGTTGGAAGGGGGGAGAGGCCGCAGAGTGATGTTTGGTATTTTAGGAGGGTGCGGAGGAGTCCGAGGCAAGTCAGGAGGAATCCTGCATTTAACGGATTTAGATATCTATACTTTCACCACACCATAGTATGAAAGTACTCGCGTTCCTGGGGCCATACGTGTCTGAAAATGGTCAGCCAACACATCAGTCCGGATACGAGTGACAAATTTTTCGATGCCAGATAGCTACCTACTGTATGTAAGTTGCAAGACGAGACTCTGGAGTCTCCGCCACTCAAAAACTAGAGTAAGCCGTATCGTGAGAATTAATGAGCTGGGGAGTAAGTACTACGCCCCATTGAGTATATAAAAAATAATATCCCTAGCTGTACAGTACTACGACACGTGTAAAGCGGAGAGCGGGAGCCCCCACAGCAATTCCAGAGCCTAATGCGTTTAGTTGCAGATGTTCTGCGCCAGGGGTATATTAAGCGCCGATCACCCACGAGTCGCCAGGTCTCAGAGTTTGTTGTTGATCTCAGAATCTCACAGCCTTCCTTGCTTCGGAGCCCCATGACATAGGTCAGTTACATGCGCATCTTTCTGATGTCACACATAGCTCATAATTCTACTAAGTGACCCCCCGGGCCGTGCCGTAGAAAACCTCTATGTATCATGTGGCTTCTGAGCACAAAAAGCCCCAAACTTTGCTTCTTTGCAGATCCGAGCACTGTTGAAGGCGGTTATGCGATTCTATCTCACACCTGGGAACTCGACGGGGAGATAACATTCCAGGAAATCATCTCTCTCTGCCAGAACAACCCTACAGAATACCCTCTCCATGACGGCTTCAGGAAGATACGATCGTGCTGCCTACGCGCTCAGAGCGAAGGTTTTGCATGGGTATGGATCGACACATGCTGCATCGACAAGACCAGTAGTGCAGAGTTGTCCGAGGCGATCAACTCCATGTTCCTCTGGTATGCAGGTGCAGAAGTCTGTTACGCTTACCTCAAGGATGTTCCTGGTGATTGCCACCTGGAGGCGCCCAACTCATCTTTTAGGAAGGCCAAGTGGCACACCCGCGGATGGACGTTGCAAGAGCTTCTCGCACCTACCCTCGTCGTTTTCATCTCGCAAGATTGGGGTCAGACATTTGGTACAAAGCAAGAGCTTTCCCCGTTGCTGAGCGAGATTACCGGGATTGCACAGCCCTTCTTGACGGGCCAAAGCCCTTTCCACAGTGCCTCCGTTGCTGAGCGTATGTCTTGGGCATCTCGCCGCATTACTACCAGACTGGAAGACGAGGCGTATTGTCTACTAGGTCTCTTCTACATCAACATGCCAGTGATATACGGTGAAGGTCGCAGGACCTTTCAACGTCTCCAGGAGGAGATTATGAAGCAGTCATATGATACCAGTCTTTTTGCATGGGGTGACACCCTCGACACTCCTATCTTTGGATCCCGGGAACCAATTTCTCTCCAGGATATGACAATCCAGTTTCATAACCCAGCCAATTACAACGTCTTCTTGTTCGCTTCCTCACCCATGGATTTCCGTGCTACCCCTGTCTATTTCACGCCTAAGCGGGAACTCCCTCTTCAACCCTACCTGCCCTCCCAGACTCGGAGGCCTAAATCAGTACGTTATCAATGCATTATATCCAATCCGTCCGGTTAACGCAAGGTATTAGAGTATGGCAGGCCCTTTTGGCGCCTTTGAACTCCCATCGTTCTATTTAACCGGCTACGGCGTGAGATGTCACCTCCCTATCGTCGAGATTGGGTCAATTACAATCGCCGTGCTCCTTTGCGAAACACCTGAAGAACATGTCGGGCTGCTGCTCCATTTAGCCCCGGAAAACGAGTGTCAAGACTCGAGCAAGCCCAAATATTACACCAGCTATGCTTTCCGCGTACCGGGAAATAAAATAGGCCATACAAACCGCCTCGTATCTCTCGGACGCAACTTGTACAAGTTGCGTTTCGATGGGAAAATAGTCAAACCACGCTGGAGAGATATCTATATACAACATCGCCCGTCTATCGAGGATGACTCCGCCCTTCATCTCCTCACGTCTGGCCTCGACCGCATTCCAAGTCCCCCATTTCGCATCGCGCGCTGGGTCATGAACTCCATTTCAACGATCGGATTTGTTCCGCAAAAGATGGCTTCACTTGAGCTACCATTCCTGGCGGTGGTTGTTTTTCGCCATCCTAACGCCTATGAGGGCATCCGCCTATGCCTTGGTCTATGTCCTAAAACCGAGAAACCAGTCCATTGGGCCTGGGCACAACCTCTAAACAAGGAGAACTGGGGCTTTGAATGGGAACTTGACCACCAGCACGATTGTGGTATACACCACGTAGACACTTGGTCCGAGGATGGCATGGCCTTCGGCGACGCCGAGCGTAGCGTGTGGCTTGCGTTCGCCCCTTGCAGGTACGCGCCGGAGACAACACGTATCCTCCGCTTCAAGCTAGCGGGGAGCGTGTACGAGGGGATGAGAGAGCGCACTCACACGAGAGATTCGCCGAAAGGATTCGGTCTCACCGAGACAGACAACCCTTATCCTCTTTTCCACCATCCGCCGACGAGCGACACGAATGTGGTCTCCTACCCCAACGGAGCAAGCCAGTCCGGATTTGGCGGTCTGGCCAACGAACCACGCTCACCAAACAACCCGCCATCTCAGCCCAACTTTACAGTAGCGAACGACACTCCCGGGCAAGCCCAGAGGGCTTCAGAGACTCACCCCCGGTTGGGCCACATTGATACGCAATTTGCTCACGCCTCTGCACCGTTGAGAGGCCACTTCCTCCATTCGTTGCGTGAGGTGGGGAGGACGGTGCTTGTGGGTTCTCGTCGTGTAGGGCGGGCCGCACTCAAGTTTGGGGGACTGCGGTAACAGATGGCCGCTAGTGATTCCGTATATCGCATGTACGCAACGTCCGAACGGGCCAGGGCATGCCCGTGCTACGACGGCAAGATGATGTCTCTCGAAGAACAGTGCAAAGTAGTGTCCCCAGGGGTATCTGGATATTCTTCGTGCATTTCAGCATTTTTACGAGTTCATGGTCACTGAAACACTCACCATTTCTGTGCTACGTAGACCACACATCCCCAATGTTCTCCCCTGAGGCTTATTTTCATCCATGACACTCGCCCAGCTCCGGAGATCCACTGTACTGTACACGGGCATGCCACATATCTCCCGAAAACGGATTCCAACTTTCAGATATTGTTTCGCAGTTTGATAGTGTCAGATAGAGGTGTACCAAGAGAACGCATAGGTTGAAAACGGTAGAGGGGCAATGGTAGTGTACAGACGAACGAGAAAACAGAGAGCCAAAGGAGCCAGGGTTGCAGCGGGGTTAAGGTTGATGACCTCATGGTCCTTACCTTGGAGACGCTGGATTAATGAGCGACAACGCCGAGTGGCCTCAAGGCTGTCTCCAGGCCGCTCCTCACTACACACCCATGTCTACGATACCCCAGCCCGCCGGCAAGCCTTACGACCCCCCGCCTGCGTACTCGGTTCTCCCCAACCAGCCCGCTGCTCCTCCTCTGGACCAGGCGGCGTCTGGGAGCAGCGCCTCAAGCAACGGGCCCGCACCGTTCGGCGCGTTCCCCGCTCACGCGCACGCGGGGTACTATGGGCCGACGCCGATAGCCCAGCAGGCTCAGCTGCTGCCGTATTACGATCCACGCTCACCGTACGCGGTCCAGGAGGCAACGAGCCGGGCACGGTGGCGATTCGTCTTTGCGGCGATTTGGGCGGTGTTCATCATCTCGGTCGTGAGCGCGGCGACGGGGTGGGAGGTCGAGCGGGCAAGGATGTCGAGGATGGAGAAGGGGTGGTATGCGTTTAAGTGAGGGGGTTTGTACGGGAGGAGAAGAGGAAGTTTGGCATCAGCCCTATGTGGGGGTCAGGTATGTATTGCGGGTCTTCGTTCTCTGAATATTGTTGACGGCTCGGTAGCGGCGCAGAGGATGCATCCGTGCCGCATTCGCTGCCGGTATGGTCGGTGGAGGCCTCTGACGTTCCCCTTTCCCGCATTGTGCACTTCCCATGCCTCGACTCCGCTTTTCCCCAGACTTTATCTATCGCTCCCTATCATAGCCATTTTTACTCGGAGCAGTGGGCCCCGCCTGATCGTGGCTCAATCCCCGACACGGTTTGTGCCCGATGAAGGCAGCTGCGGCTGATGGTCGTGACCGACATGGAAGGCGTGGTACATTACATACGGTAGCACTAGTCATACGGGATGGAATATTATCGCGTGAACACGAAACGACGAGTGAGACTATGCTTATTGGAGACCGAGGCAGCGACGGGAGAAAGGACGGGCCTCGTCTCGGCAGATCAAGCAGATTGTCACCGTGAAGGGCCCGCCGGGTTCGCGTGGCCCACGAGACGAGAGCGTCCATGGCGGCCTATGGCGGCGTGGCCCCTCCTCTTCCTCTTCCTTCCACCATTCTCCCTCCCGCCATGGCCCTTATCGCCCCCTCTGCTCTCGCTGTTGTGCTCGCTCGGTCTCGCGGCTGTGGCTAGCTTGGACCATTGGGGTCCCATGCATCACTGTACGGTGCCATTGTCGCTGCGGACAATGAGCAGCTCGCTATATGCGCCCTCTGCGCGCCCTTGTGCTCCCCCAGGCCAACAATGACGACGCTCGTTTAGCGCCCCCCGCGGCGGAGCATAGACGCCGGTGAGTGGTAGGGTTTATGTCACGTGCAGGCCTTGTTTGGGAAATTAAGGTTAGGTTTGTCAGAGTTTGTGCACGGAATGGCCCGTGCGTGGGAAAGGGGCGCGGGCTGAATGGGGGCGTTGTGCAGTCCGGGGCGTCCGGCCGCCCGCCTTCTGACCCACATCCTCGATCAGAGCCTCTGCTCGTCGCCAGCCACAGCGAGCGCACTCCCTCCCTCGCTGTCCCAACCTCCTCCTCCGACATCCCCCCTCTATCTATTGCCTCGCTCCTCACTCTTCCTGGCACCACGCTCCGCTCGCCACAAATCCCCCGCGTCACTCGCTCCTTCGACTTCACTCGCACGCGTCGCGCATTCCCCAAGCCGCAACTCAATCCCCGTCTACTCTACCGCCTCCCACCTGCCCTAGTCTTCGCCTGTCTGTATTTATAAAGACAGTCACGCGCGTTTTCCCTTGCTCCGCTCTCGTCGCCTCTCCGGCTGTTGATGTTCTGAACTCGTCTCTCGCTCTTCGTCGTCCACTCTTCCTCTCTCCATCTCTCTTCCCCGCCCGTACACTATTGTTGTCCACTTGTTCAGTATGACTTCCACCATCTCCACCCGTCGCGCGCCGGCTCCCTTCTCCCCCGGACAGCCTTCCGATGAAGGCTACCTCAACAAGTCCCTCCTCGACAATATCGATGCCCAAGGGGACGCGGAGCCTTTATCATCCGACTCCGAGGCCGCAGGCGCGTCCGCGACGACTTTTGGTTCCCTTCCGACCGCGTCCTCTCTCGGTTCTCCCTCCATCCCGTACCATATCTCCATGCAGTCTCAACTCGTCCCCCCACGCGCAGAATCCCCCAACCACCATGCTTTCGCCAGTCATCTCAAGTCCACACAGCACAGCACAGACATTTTCACTGGATCGCAAAACAATACCACCAACCACTCAATGTACAACAGCATGAACGGCATCGGTCTCCCTGCTCCCGACTACTCCCAACCTTCGGCGGAGGCCGATGCTCATAATTTCGCTGGTCTCAATGGCAGTTTTGCTGGAGGCCTCTTCAGGACGTCGACGTCCTTCTCCCTACCCAACCGATCGCGACACCCCAACTCCGCCTTCTGCGACACCTCATCCGCCTTCCCCTCCGCATACCCTTCGTCGAACGACCTGTACGGGGCCCCTCAAAACCCGATGTCGCATCTCGCGACTTCGCAATCACAGGCGTCCCTCCCCCATCCCATCGACCCTATGCAGCACTCTTCGCGCCTGTTTGATCTACCCTCGGGTGGTCCCCAGGTCAATGGGAGCGCGAACGGGGCCTCACAGAACAAGCAACTGTTCGGAGGCAGCGATGCATTCCGGCAGCCCCGCGAACCCACCACAACCGCCGCCCTCCTTCAGAAGACATTGGGCAGTCTCGGCGCGGGCCAGAGTCCTCTCCAGAACGGGCAACACTCCCACCAGCCCCCATTCCAAGCACCGTTCGGCAACGGCCTCAATGGCCATCCCTTGGCGCACGGGCATCACACGCAGCCGCAGTTCGGGGCCCACCTCCCCGGAAACGGCGCCGGGCCTGGACAGGGTTCGACTCAGAGCAACGGGATCACGGGCGCTCCGAACATGAATCACACGAACGGCCCCGCGCCGGGTTCCCAGGCGCAGGAAGAGATCTCTACCATCTTTGTCGTTGGGTTCCCAGATGACATGTCGGTACGTAATATTCCACTTTCTCGGCCATGCGACGAAGCCGCTCATTGCTGCTATTTTTGCTATCAGGAACGCGAGTTCCAAAACATGTTCACATTCTCGTCCGGGTTCGAGGCGGCGACGCTCAAGATTCCCAACAAGGAGTCTACGTCTTATGGAGCCGTCAACGGCCAGTCCACTCGTCCGCAGGGGATCGGTATGCCGTTCGGTGGCTCTAACGACCCTTACAACCTCGTCACCATGAATCAGGGAGGTGTTCTGATTGATGGTGGTCGAGATGGCCCCATGACGTCCTGGTCCGCTTCAGGCCCGAACGACGACAGCCACTACATGCAGAACAACATGCCAATGCAACCGCCCCGCAAGCAAATCATTGGGTTTGCCAAGTTCCGCTCTCGGGATCAGGCCCTCGAGGCGCGCGACGTTCTCCAGGGTCGCCGCGTCGATGTCGAGAAGGGTGCAGTCCTCAAGGCAGAGATGGCGAAGAAGAATCTCCACACCAAGCGTGGACCTGGTGTCGGCCCCTTGGCCCTCCCTCCATTCCCTGGCGGCGTACCTGGTTCCGGGGGCGCTGACAACCTGCCGAATCTCTCCGGGGAACCATTCACTCAGCGCGACAAACAGCTCGGTGCTCTCGGCGCGATGGGGATCGACCTGAGCGGATTCTCGCAGAGGCGTGACCGACTCTTCGATGGCCGTGACGATGAAGATCGCGAGCGCAGGCGGGGGGAGTTTACGATGGGACCTGGCGTCTTTGGCACCCGCGGACCCCGTGAGCGCGCGGAGGAAGATGAGCGCGAGAGGGAGCGCAAGCGGAAGGAGAAGGAGAAGGAAGCCACTCGGCTGCGTCAGCACTCGTTCGCCTTCGAGGCCTTCCATTCGGTTCCACAGCAGATGGTCCGCCAGGGCGCGAACTCCCTCCTTTCCGCCGAGAACGGGATCATACCCAACGGGCTTACCCTTCCCTCCCCTCCCTCTCTCCAGAGCCTTCCAACGTCGACTGAAGGTATGACGGGCCCATGGGGCAGTAACCTCCGCGACGTTAGCGCCGCCGCCCACCTCAGGAAGATGGGCGTCCCGCAACACCATCTGTCTGGGCTACCCCCGCGGCCACAGTCACCTACGGCGACCTCTCCTCCGGTGCTGGACAGCGTCAGTTCGGCGCCTGAGTCAGCGTCTTCGCAGAACGGCCACTCCGCGCCAGGAAGCCACTCCGCGCAGTTCACGCCGGAGTCCAACCCGTCTTCGCTTCCCAGTCATCCCTCGCTCCCCTTGCGTCCGCGTGCGCAGACTCCTGGCAGTGACACGCAGTCGCTCCCCGGCCATGCTTTGCGCATGAGCCAGTCGTCCGAGTCATCTCTGCCCGGTTCCCAGCCCCCGAGCGCCAATGGGTCGCAGAGCGGGCACGAGGACGACCTTATCCAGTCCATCGGGGCGCTCGCTGTGTCCACGGAGTCTGGGGCCACTTCTCCGCAGCTTCCTTCGCCAGCGTCTGGAACAAGCTCCGGTGGTGCGCGCAGTGGAAGCGACCACAATCCGCCCATCAACACGCTCTATGTCGGGAACCTGCCCACTGCCACGTCGCCTGGCGGCTACACTCACGCCTTCCTCGAAAGTTTGCTTAGGGAGTTGTTCTCGAAGCAACCTGGCTTCCGCAAGCTGTGCTTCCGCCAGAAGAGCAACAGCCCCATGTGTTTCGTTGAAGTACGCATTCAACTAGATATCTGTCATATGTGGTACTAACAAACCGTTATAGTTTGAAACCGTGGGTTATGCTACGAAGGCTCTGGGCTCCTTGTATGGCGATACTCTCAACGGCCATGTTAGGAACGGCGGCATCCGGCTGTCCTACAGCAAGAACCCCCTCGGTGTTCGCACGCCCAACAGTGGTGGGAATGGTCCATCGTTGCAGCAACAACAGCACGTTCTGACTCGCGACCAGGACGGTAACCACGACTTCCCCGGCGATATCTATGCCCGCCATGCGGATTCCGCCGACACCATCCGGGGCATCCGCCGCGATACGTCTGGCATGACCTCGCCCACGTCTTCATACCATTATACCAGCTCCCCACCACCCCCCAGGTTCTTCTCCCCGCCCCCGCCTTCTGGCACGTTTGGCGGGCCCCTTGCCACTTCGACGTCTTTCCCTCGCGCTAACCCCCAGTCGTTCGGCTTCGCATCGGGCACTCCGACTTTCTCTCCTTTCGGCATTCCGCATCCTTCGATACCCGATCAGCCTAGTGCTGACTCCAGCAACGACCATCTCGCACACCCACTTTCCCCGCCTACGGCTAATATAGAGGCTAGCCGCGCAGGTTGATGACTGCAAGTTCGCACGCGCAATTCACACTGCATGTACCAATTATGTGAACTCACCCTCTCATCTCTCTCCTTGACCCTCGCATATTTACTATCTCGTACAATCCTCGTCTGGACGTTCCTATCACTACCCCACCCAGTTTTGCACTCGCGCACCATATCATCTCTCGCCCCTTTCGGTCACTTACATCCTCGGCTTCCTCCCCCAACCATCCCAGCTCTATAAATGAATTCTACAGATGCTTATAGTTGGCCGTTCGCCCCCACCTCCCCCTAGTATCCCTTAGTTTTTCCCTAGCCTCAGACTTGCGTTGCTTCGCCTGCATAAAGTACTGTTTCGCCTGCTCCGTTGTGTCCTGCATTTTGCATACATGCTGTTTCCGCTAGTCTCTCTCACCTGGGTACATAGCCACGCTTTTCTCTCCCATCCTGTTCCTCACGATATGTATACTACTATTTACGCGCGCAAGCAGCAGTGCTGAGCGTTGAACAACATGGATCAGTAAAGCGGATTCTACAACATGCGTGCGTATCAACATAGCTAGCCATACGACCGAACCGAAAAACCCAGCAGAAGTCCGACTACACAGCCCGGCGACGACAAAGAGAGCACCGCGCTAGCCGTTGTCCCCGTCCTTCGTACCCGTACTTGAAGGGCTGCTGCCCCCCTTGGGTGCGGGTGACGAGGCGACCGCCGCGCCAACGACGCCGAACTTGAGCTTCAGCTTCTTCGGACCCTCCTCTGTCCCGCCGCCGCCCCTCGCCGCTCCAGGTGAAGGTTTCGAGTCGGAATCGCTCAGCCTCGTTTTCGCGTGCTGCAGGGGGTCGCCGGGGCCAGGACTGGGCGTCGGCCGCTTCGCCTTGTTCGCGAGGCGCTCGAGGAGCTCGTCGTCGTCGTCGTCGACGTCGCCGCGGCGGCGCTTGCTCCCGACGCCCGCGGAGACGTCGGACATGCCGGATATGCGCGGGAGGCGCGGGCCGCCGCGCTCGAGGTCCTCGAGGATGTCGCCGTCGTCGTCGAGCGAGAGCTGGGACTTGACGGACACCTGGCGGTGTGCGAGGCGCGGGCTCGCGGGAGGCGCGTCGCCCGGCGGAGAGGGGGATGGGGAGGGAGATGGAGAGGAGGCGGCGATGGAGACGGTGGGGGGTGCGGTGTTGTACGAGAGGGGTACGAACCCGCTCGGGATGGGCGAGGCGCGTCCAGGCGTGGGCGTGGGCTGGCCCTCGTCCGCGCCCGCGGCGTCGTCGCCGTCGCCGTAGTCTCCGACCAAGCTGCCGAGTGAGGGTGCGCGGGGCACGCCCGCGGCGCTCGGGTGGGGGTAGGGGGCCCTGTTCGGCGCGGCGCGTATAGGAATGCCAGTGCGTGGGGGGCGTTTGCGCTTGCCCGTGAGCATACCACGGGGTGGAGGTGTGCTGACGAGAATGGGGATCGGCTCGTCGTCGTCGTCGTCGGCGTTGAAATAATCCTCCTCGGTCGTGTCGAGTAACCGGGAGTGACCCCAACGCTGGGGCGTTGCCGGCCTAAGCCGAGACGTCAGGATACTGTGATAAGCTAGAAAACACGCGACGCACTTCTCGATCTTCTCAACTGGTGGCGGTTCGATGTTCATCTCCCATCGGGCAATGAAATCCTTGAATCTCGATCCAACTAGTGGCGACTCTGCTAATGACCTGATCTGGTCACCGTGTTTTGTCATACAGTGGTGAATCAAGTCCTTGATGTTTTCCTGGACAATGGGTAAGGAAACAGCAATTTCGCCGTTCGCATGAGATGACGCTTACCCGCCGCATGTAGTCGAAGTACTCGAGACATGTCGAGCTGACAAGGTTGTCGCGTCTTGACTCCCGGGTAGTGAGATCGATGATGGGCTTAAAGACGTCATGTTTGATCAGATGCTTGAAGAGATTGCCAT
Organism: Porogramme epimiltina; assembly: GCA_900155495.1. Taxonomy (NCBI): domain Eukaryota; kingdom Fungi; phylum Basidiomycota; class Agaricomycetes; order Polyporales; family Polyporaceae; genus Porogramme; species Porogramme epimiltina. The sequence goes on from FTLJ01000215.1 coordinate 49,633, forward strand.
TCTTCAGCCGTAGACATGTGCGGAAAAAGCGGAACGCAGCTGGCACAAGTTGTCAAGACTCGCCCACGCGTATATTAGATCAAGTATTATGACGTACCTAAACGGAGGTGCTTATCCTTGGCACGAAGGAGCGTGGCAACATTGGGTGAGATGTTGGTCGACAGGACGTAGAAGTGGCTGCGGAAGGAGTGTTGTTGGGTGAAATTGGAGAGGAGATCGCATAGCCATAGGAAAAGATTGGTCTTCTCCCGAGAGAGGGCATACACGGGTTCTACGGCCGCCGCCGTGAGGGAAAGTTCTAGGTAAGATTTCGGTAGGCACGCACCACGGTAGTCCTTCGATTCTGGGATGTCTCGAAGAGGCTTGAAGAGGATGTCTATGCAGAACTTGTAGAAATAGTCGAGGAACTTCTCAATTCCAGGATCGTCTTTCGTCCGTTGCAGCATCTTCAAACCAATGTTCTATGAGCTAATCAGCACCAGGTTGAGTTGCGAGAAAGGTTGCGACGCACAGGACCATCCATCCCATCGCCTGTCAGCAGCTCCAGCAATAGCCTCAACGCCTCTCCGACCAGACTCTGTACCGCCAGGTCGCGGCTCCGGACGAGGACCTTGCACATCAGCATGAGCACTGTCTCCTTGTCCCGGACGTTCTTCCCGTTGGCCTTCTCCCGCTCCATCGTCCCGAGTTGCTTGAGCACATGCCCCCGCACACCGTTGAGGTCATGGTCGAGGAGCGCCATCATGATCTCGCCCGACGTCGCGATCATCTGTCGGCCCTGCTCGTCCGTCTCGGGTTGCGCGAGCCCCCACTGGACGGCGAACACGATCCCCCGGTCGACAAGCGAACGGAATAGGGCCATGCGGGCGGGGATCTGCACGTTCTTGCCCATCATACATAACTGCTGCACCAGGAACACGACCTCTCGTCGTCGCGCGAGCTCCTCGGGGCTGAGCGGTTTGTTGATGGTGGAGGAACTCGAACCCTCACCGTGCCCATTAGGTTGGGCAGCACCGTTCGGTTTCGCGTCTGAGGAGTCTACATCCATCTTATCACCGTCCTTGGATCCCTCTGCTGCGGGCTCCTTGGCGGCCTCTGGAGGTTTGGGAGCGAGTCCGAGGAGAATGAGAAGGTCGTCGTCCATGAACATCCCCGAGATCTCACGCAGGAATGCTTGGTCGTTCTGAACGTGAGTGATGATGTCGATCTGGTTGAAGATAATGGACGAATTGAGCACGTTGAAAGTTGAGTCGTCGATGGCGCGGGCGAGGACAACATCCTTCAGGAATTGCAGACGATATGTGTGGTGAATCTTTCGCTGGATTGTGTCGTCGCGAATAGGGATGGGCTGGTGGTATTGTGATGTGTCCCGAAGGAAGTCGCGGTAGTTGGCCTTGTAGTTGGGGAACTCGGGGTCGTCTAAGTAGCCTATTAGACGAGCGGGACATACGAAAAGTAGGGGGACACGGACATTCGAGCATCCCAACCACGCCAAGGAAGATTTCGTCATCAAGGATATGTTCGTAGAGACTGTGTTCATTAAGCAGAACTGTGGAAATAGAGGTGAGCGGGGACCAGAGTGCGTGAGAACGTAACATACGGATAGTCTGCATACAACCAAATAGCGCATGCAGATCGTGAAGACTCTCAAGGTCTTCTGCTTGGTGGAAAACGTCAATCAAGGCCTTGATATATTCCTACGAAAGCACAGAAAGGACCCGTTGGTGTGCACACGAGCAGGCAGTGGCTGTATGCTCACCTCGTTTTGGATGTACTCGCACACTCTTTCCTTCACAATCGCCGTCCGCGCCAACGTCTTGATGGCCGTGTCTATTTCGCCGATTATGCCCAGTTGGGGTTGTGGTAGTCGGCCTGAGCGGATGATGTTTGCGGTTGTGATGGACGGTTCAGGACCTTCGGGACCAATGAGTGGGGAAGAAGTCAGGGCACTGTCCTCTAAGAACGAGAACCAAGGGCGTATTTGTAAATGAAATACACGCCGCCAGAGCGTGGTTGAACTCACCTCCGGCATTCATATGTCGCTGAACCTCCTCAATGAACTGCCAGACCTCCGCGCATCCCTCAGGGTCCTGGAAGCTGAGCGCGTAGTCGACGCCATCCGGTTCTGTCCAGACGATTAAAGTCTCTGTAGCGTCGGGTAGGGTATGTTAGGCGAGTGAGGCGGGCGAGGACACGCGTCGTCGGACGCGTAGATAGCGCTATCACGTACCTTGTTGTCGTTGGTATACGTCGGTGGCTCGTATGGTGGTCGTAAGGATGATGCGGTTGAAGTCTTCCTCGGCGCGCGCGATGAGCAGGGCCTCGTTGTCCTGGAAGTCGCCGAAGCAGAACGCGGTGCCCTGGTCGACCCAGCGTGAGCCGATGAGCTCGTAAACCTTGACGCGCTTGAGTTCGTGGCTGTCGTCCTCGGCCCACTGCTGCGACTCATCGACACCTCCCGCGACCTGCTCTCCGCCCTCGAGCCCTTCAATGTGCTCCACCGCGCCCAAAACTTCGGCGGAGGAAGAGGGCCCATCAGCAGGTTGCGGCGTGCTGGCATCCTGTCCAGTCTCGGAGGGCTGGACGCGTGTGCCTAGCTCGGGTTCGGAGGTGGGCGTGTCGGCATTTGGAGACGGATCGGAGGGACCAGACGGTTGGGAGGGTGGCTGGTCGGCGGGGGACGGCGAGGACGGGTCGGTGGAGTGAGGTGTGTCTGGGGCAGCGTCGACGCTGCTCATGGCCTGTGCGGCGGACGGCGAGGGGGAAACGAGCGGGCGGAGATCCACAGCAGGGACAAGGGCGGGGCGGCGAGGAGAGGCCCGGGCGGGCTCGAGGGGAGAGGTTGATGGTGGCAGGGACTGGGTGCGGTGACGCCCGAGCCGTAGCGCGGCGCGGCCTGTTGTCCGCTGTTTGCGCCACCCCCGCCCCCGCGTTCCCTGCGCCCACCACCTTCCCCTTGTTCCCCACTACGCCCGCCATGTCCACAAAGCACTGGCTCATGAAGGCAGAGCCCGACTCGCGCATTGTAAAGGGGAAAGATGTAAAGGTGCGCCCAACGCCACACTCTACGCGCGTCTCCATGTCCAAGCCCGGCGGCCCGCGTCAGTTCAGCGTCGACGACTTCGAGGCCTGCGGGACGACACCATGGGAAGGAGTGCGCAATTTCGAGGCACGGAACTTAATGAAGGAGATGAAGGTTGGTGACAAGGTGAGTGTCTCTCCCGCGCAGTGGCCCCGTCTCGTGAAGAGCGTAGCCGAGTCGACACGATCATTTCTACAGGTCCTCTTCTATCACTCCAATTGTAAGAACCCAGGTGAGCATCCCATCAAATCATTACCACTACTAGATGCCTCAGTCTGATACCGTCATGCAAGGCGTAGCTGGGTTTGCGGAGGTATCAAAGGAAGCATATCCTGATTGTGAGTTCCTTGCACCCAGATCGTTTCGCATTTACTGAGCAGCAATGCACCCAAGAGACACCGCTTGGGACACGTTAGTCTTTACTTTGCATCTTCATGCTCGACTCCTTCATGTTCCAAACGCTAGATCGCATCCATATTTCGATCCCAAAACCAACAAAGATGACCCAAAGTGGTATATGGTAGAAGTGACTTTCGTCGCGCGAGCAGGCCACTTCGTGCCTCTTTCCCTTTTCAAGAGCATCGCCGGGTCGTCTGATATCCCCGAAGGGATTGCGTACATCGGAGATGACGGTGCCAAGTCCATCAAAGGTTCGTCTCGACTCTATCCATGTATCTTCGGCTTGCATGTAATGCCACACTCCTAGCCATGGCATTAGTCAACCGAGGCCGACTGAGTGTACAACGAGTGGAGGCGGATACCTGGGAGGTCATCAACGAACTTGCCACGAAAGGTGGATGGGAGGAGGGTGGTAACAGTACAGGAAAGTCTAAGCCAAAGGCTACGAAGGGCAGCATGAAGGGGAGGACCCACCCAAGCGGTAGCAGAACTAGCGCAAGGAAGCAGGTGAAGGAGAGCCGCGGAGACGAAGTCGATGAGCCGGGCGAAGGGAGCGGTGAGAAGACAGCCCAGGCACCAAAGCCAAGGCAGACCGGTCGTGGTAAGCGGAAGACCGAGGATGCGGAACTTACGGACACGGAGAGACCACAACGATCGACGCGTGCTCGGAAGTAGAGGCGTTTCCCATATACTCCGCTCTCGGTTTGCTATTTCTGCTGCTGTATCCACGCATGTTCCCCGTCGCTGCTTTGTAACCATGTCTATCCAAACTCGTGTATCTTACATTCTCGCTATTGGACACGGAGAAGCACCTAGTCATGCCTGCGCCGGGACTACCTTCTTGAGGAACGTCTTTAGCTCATCCAACTCTTCTGGATCTGCCGAGTGCGGCAAGCCCTCGTACGCATGGAATTCGATGCCACCACCGAGCACCGCGTCTGGCTCCACCGTCTTCAGCCCAAGCTGCGTCCTCAGGAACTCCAACGACATCGTTGCGCGGTCGAAGCGCACTATAGGGTCCGCCTTTCCGTGCCCCCAGAAGATTGGCAACTTCCTTGCATGATCAGAGACCATCTATACCAATACGTGAGTAACATGGCTCGTGCTCGAGCATCACGCAGGAGGATACGACTAGGTGCTTACCGCCTTAGCCTTGTTGCGTGCGGGGAGCCAGCCGCTGAGTACACCGAGACCCGCAAGGCGGCGCTCTGCCGTGAGGCCTGTAAGGAGCGACATGGCGGCGCCCTGCGAGAAGCCACCGAGAACGATGCGGTCAGCCGGGATGCCGGCGTCGACCTCCGCGGTGATGAGCTGGTTGAGTTGGTGCACAGTCTCTAGCATGCCGTCATCGTCCTCACGCGCGTTGATGTTCCCGAACTCAAAGACATCGAACCTGCATCCAGTAACGCTTGTGTTAGGCCGAGCGGAGGGGCCAGGGTGGCAGGGGGAGGGCCGAAGAGTGCTGTCTGAATGAATGGTACGGGCTTACCAGGCAGGCATCCGCATACCGCCGTTGGCGGTGACGGGTTTAATAGGCCTAATCACGTTCCAAAGTAGATATTAACTATTGAGCCGAGTGCATGTACTGAGCGAGTACTCACGCGTGAGGCAGAATCCACTTCACATGCTGCAGGCTCGAGTCCCGCGCGAACATGTCCGCCACAGGCTGCCAACCTGCACCCGTGTCTCCGAGGCCCTGGGAATCAGCGTGTGAGTTCAGTACGGCTTGTTTCTTAGACGATGCGACTCTAGTGTAAAGAGAGAATGTGCCGGAACACACTTACATGGATGAAGATCACGGTCGCAGAGTGTTTCGCTCTCGGAGCGACCGTAAGGAACTTGAGCGGTTGAAGTGCTGCAGCCATGTCTGCTACCTTCGCCTTGGCGTTCGCAGAGGGTCTGAGGAAGAGGAAGTAGTAGCCCGCGAGGAGACTGAAGATGAGGAGGATGGTCGTCCTGACCCAACGCATAAATACTGGGCGGACGAGCTGAGAGGCGCGTAAGGGCGCGGTAGTAATCTGTAGTAATCCGTCTAAACGACCACTTACTCTCGGTAAACATCCTCGGCGTTCACTTCAAATGCCGATCGATATCTGCCGGGCCGCTGTACCGTTCAAAGATCCCAGCCCGACTCACGTATGCTTGCTTAGACCTCTTACTCTTCCTCCTCTGGTCTCTGATTCATTATCTTCCGCATGTCTGGTGGCACCACTGGGGAGCCTTCCGAGTCTCTTCCCATAAATCCATCAGCGCCCACAAGCACGTCGGATCCCTCCGCACCCTTGCCCGCGCAGGACCAGCAGCCACTCTCAAAAAACGCGCAGAAAAGACTCGCCAAAGCGGCGTACCTGGAGGAAAAGAAAAGGGAGCGCCGGGCAGCGGAAAAGGAGCGGAAGAAGGAGAAGAAGCGTGCTCTCGCGGAAAAGCGCGCTGCGGGAGAGCTCGATGAGGATGAGGTGGGCGGGAGGAGCAACAAGCGGCAGAAGACGGAGCAGGGCCCACGGGCGCCGTTCGGGGCACGAATTGTGGTTGACTTGGGGTTCGACGATATGATGACGGAGAATGTGAGCGTTCGCAGCGTTCGTGGGGGTATGCGTACAGGGAGCCTGACCCAGCGCGCGGGCGTGTGGTGTAGGAGATCAAGTCGCTCACTTCGCAGCTCGCCTACACGTATAGCGCCAACCGCAAAGCATCGAAGCCGTTTACGTCGCTTCTTTTCACATCTATGAACGGGCGGACGAAGACGCGCATGGACGGCCATAACAACGCTGCGTACAAGCGATGGGTTGGCGCGGAGTGGTGGGAGGACAGTTACGCGCGACTATGGGAAAGCGGGACGACTCCTGAAGGAGCGGAGGGACGAGAAGGGGAAACAGGAGTGGAGGTCGATCCAGTCGCTGAGGAGGTTCCCGAGGGGAGATCTAAGCCAACGAAGAGGGAACCTAGCCGTGCGGAGAAGGGCACAGTGGTATACCTCACGGCGGATACAGAAGACGAGCTTACAGAACTAAAAGAAGGCGAAACATATATTATAGGCGGTATCGTCGATCATAACCGGTACAAGGTACGTCCCGTAACATTCATGCACAGTTTACGAACTGTATAGCCGTTCTTCGAACACGGGGTGCACTAACTCTACTCACTAGAATCTTTGTCTCAACAAGTCCAAGGAGCATGGCATTCGCTCCGCGCGATTGCCCATTGGAACGTATCTGGCCGAGTTACAAACGCGCAAGGTTTTGACGGTGAATCAGACGTTCGAGATCCTCCTGAAATGGGTGGAAACGCGTGATTGGGAGCAGTCGCTTTATGCGGTCATGCCGAAACGAAAATTCAACACGACGGGGAGGAAAAGGAGAGGCGGTGCCGCTGGTTCTAAAGGCGAAGAGGAGGACTGTGACGCCGACGCTGATGGCGAGGAGGAAGACGTTCATGTACTTGACGTTGCCGCCCTAGAGGAGGATGGAGACTTGGGCGAGAAGCAAGAGAATGCATAGCATGTGGCCGTAGTCAGAGCGCGAGCTAATTTTCTAGGACGTCCTTGAGACTACTCTCGCCCGTACCCCGTTCAAGAGGTTTAGGCTGATTGGGCGCAGGTTTCCATCCAATCTATCCCCCGAAAATGTAAGCGGTGTCTGTGTCCTCGCATTGTGGCACGCACCACATAAATGACCTGGAATGTTGCGGGGATGGTTCCATCTTCTTGACCATGGAGTTCTACACAGAATGAGCAACCATGACATGATCGGACAAACCAAATGCTCACCCTTGTATATCGCTGCGGCCGCCGCGAGCGTATCCCGGTGGATGAAGTGTCGCCTGGATATTACAGTGAGAGCAAGCAACATGCCTAGTCATAGACGTACTCACCGACCCAGGACAGCGTTATTCTCGCCCATGTCCTGCAAATCCTCGAGTAGTTCCCACATGGATGGATATGCTACCTTCACTTCGTCGACATCGACGGTCAGCAGAGTGAAGCCAGCTCGTCCAAGAAGATTGGACATGTCTCGAGAATCTAGAATGGATTCAATCAGATTCGCACTACGGGGCCTCTGCTACAATGGATTCACCTGTCATTGGCGAGACGTGAGGTGAGATACCACCCTCTCGCTCGACTTCGGCCAACTGGAGTGATGTACGCAGTTCGAAGAGTGTATCACCCCCGAAAAGCGCGCCCAAGAACACGCCATCTGGCTCCAGAGCCTCCCTGATTTGCACAAGAACGCCTAAAAGATGTAGTGTAAGTCCCGTTGACTCTACATAGATTCGGCGGCATCGAACCTGGGAGGTCATTGACCCAATGAAGATTCAGACAAGAGACAATCGCCTCCTGGGAGTCGCGCGGAACTACTTGGAGCAAGTTTTCTTCGTCCGCATGAATCCTCGTCACTTCCACTACAAAGTACGGCATCAGAGATACTTTCAGTCGACATAATACGATAATTACCGTCAAACTCTTCGTCGGGATCTCTGTTGAGTAATCTGTCTGGGTGTAGTGAGATTTCGTTGAGCTTACATTTTCAGCCAATCCTGACGGGCTGGAGACCTCAAACACTGTCTACTGTTCTTTTCCGTGCCGGTGCGACGTGTTCGGTTCTCCGAGCTTTGCACCTCTAATAACGGCAAGGAGGCGCTTTAGGCAGGGATCGGGGATAACTACGCCGCAGTCACGGTACCACCTTCGTTCGTGTACATATCACGATATAGGCGAATAGAGTATAAAAGATTCATTCCAACACGTACCACTTGAATCCACCATGATAACTTTATTTGTAGTGTCCAAGTCCATCATTTTCGTGAAGTGTCCCGGGCCCGACCCCAGGTCAAGGACAGTGTTGAATTTGCGTTTTATATCCTTCCATAATACGTCGGTCAGGAAACAACGACATAGAACGCGCTCGTACCTGCATTCGCTCAATAAGTCTATCCGCAACCTCTTCTCTGACGTAGTCCACAGTCCTACTGCGTCCTCCTTCATCACGTGCGGCAGACCGGTCTTTCTGAATCCGCTTAGCATTGCGATCGAAGACTTGGAAGGGGCCCACAGAATTGGGGTTTATGGGAGACGAAGATGAAACGGAGGCGAGTGAACGTGTGCGCATGAGAGGTGGCAGCACAACGCGTTTTCGCACAACATTAAGCATAGTGTATCAGCTTGGGAATGTTGGCGTAGAGCAAGTCAAGACTGGTGGTAAGAGTGTTGGAGCAAGAGGCAGGTTGGATGCAAAGGGAAGGCGAATAATGAGTGGACTGAAGTGTCTGAGTGACGTCTTTCGCGCGGGTAGACGCCCAAGACGCGTCGCGTCGCGTGCTTAGTAATCACAGCAGCTTCGATCACGTCTCCTGCTCTGAGCCTACTCGCCCACGGGAAGCACTGGCCCCTGGGGGTCTCGCCAGTCCTCCGTCTCCCACTGAGTACCACCCTCCTCCCCCTTCCGCCATGAACAATGGGAACACGCCGGGACAAGATCCGTCCCAGGTTCCGTTCAATCAACACGCGCTTGTCCCTCAGAACCAAGCATTCCTCACTCCAGAGGCATTTCAGCACAACATGAACCAAATACAGCAAGCCAGGGACGCGCTCGCGCAGATGGAGATGGAGAATGCGCAGAATCTCATGAATTACTACGAGTTGCAGAGGCTTCAGGCCATAGAAGAGCAGGGCAGGCTAGCAAGGTAAACTCTTTCCCCCATACCACGGTGGTCGTTGACTGTACGGTCGAATTAGACAGCGTATCGCGCAGTTGGTTGGAGGCATGAGTCAAGCTAATACAAGGCAAGTACGTGTGAGCTACGCATCCGGCCTTAATAGCTGAAAGAGCAGGTAGGGTTGAACCTACGCCTGTGGCGGGTCCCTCGAGTTTCGCGCGACCCAACTACCCACAGGCTAATACAACCTATGAAATTCCTTCATCCGCGAGGATTCAAGAGGTACCTAGCTCTCAGGGCTCGCCGCAGGTATGTGTCTGGACATTTGAAGGTGTAGAGAACGTTAGTGAGCGGGAAATAGATCCAGACAACCCGAAGCTCCTCCAATGCGACTTCAACTCCCGGAAGCAACAGCACCTCGCGATATCCTAATGTTCAAGCAAACTTTTACGCTCAATCCGCGCTCTATAATGCCGGGACGAGTGGTGGTTACGGGCCTTCAGGGCATCCATCTGGTAGTGGGTCGTCCGAGGCAATGAGGCAAGCTACTAATCGGCTTATTACCATGTCACAATAGGTACACACCAACAACAGCCTTCTCAAGCCTCTCAAGTACGGGTTACACAACCTCAGCCTTCAGCACAGCGACCTATAGCGCCGCAAGGCACTTCATTCCCTGTACCACAGACGCGAATACCCGTGCAAACGGGCCCTGTTTCGATTGCTTCTTCTGCTGGTGCTCCTTTTTTGCAGAATACAGGTCAGAGCGGACTTCAGCTTCCTGCAGCATCAACCCTCTTTTTAACATAGGCTTTTGAACGTGGGACATTTAACACGGGCTTTCAGGCACGTCTTCCACAAATCCCGCGCACCCTCCAAGTTCAGCTTCAGCCCCGACTCGCGACATTGTTGGAACATATTCATCTGGGCAGCAGGCGACAAAACCTGGGGTCGCACATGCTACCAAGGGTCAAAGCCTTCAACCGCCTTCTGCAATAGTGAACCAGACGGCTCACCAGCCGCCTGCTCCCCTCTTGACACAAATGAATCCTACAATGGAGAAAGATGTTTTCCATTTCTTCTCTAATGTTCGGTCAATACAGACGCTTCAATTGTATATGAAGTTGATCATGGCGGTGGTGCAAAGGAAACAGGGCGGCTCGGTCGCCAAAACCGCGCAGGAGATGCTAGCGGAGTCTGGGCTTAGCGAATACAACCGCACAATCTTGGAAAAAGCGGCCGTCATGTTGAAGGTGCTGAGTTTGCACTCCAAAGCTAACCTACTTGGCTGATAACACCACTTAGGATTACACTCTTGATACTATCCAATCAATGTTCATGAGAATCTACCAGCAAGTCCAAGGTGTGAAGTTATATTGTTATCCTGTATTCATGCGCTGACTAGTGTGCTCAGCAAATATTGCGAGTAGCGCACAGCCGCAGATGCAGCCCACGGCATCCAATTCGGTTGCTGGTTCATCTCAGCCCAACATGTCTCAAGCACGCCCCACATCGTCCCACCCCACTGTGCAGAGCCATGTTCCCCCCGCTCCGGTTGTGAAGTCCCCCGTCAGTGATACACCTATGACAAGTGCAGTGAACACCTCGCCCTACCAGCCCACGGTATCTGCGCAACAGTCACATTCGACACTAGCGGCGCCTCCAACAACAACAACACCCTCGGGCCAAAATGATCTTCGTATTATCTTTGTCACGCCAGGCACTTCGGCCGAGCCTGCTGTTGTGCGCGCTACGGATACACCAAGTTCAGTGTCCAGGTCCACGAGCTTTCCGTCAAGCGAGGACTCTCAAAATGTATTGGCACCGGTGCAGTACGCCCAGGCTCCTTGGAGCCCTGACAGGGCAGTTAGATCGCGACTTGCAATGGATATCATGCGCTCATTGGGCCGACCCAAAGGCAATTATGGTGACCCCTTCAGCCCTCCAGATACTGCCCCTCGGGCGAACGCCGCCCCACAACCTGGCTCTACTGTCCCACCCGTCGGTACTGCATCAGGAAGTGGACCTATGACAAGTCCCACACCACAAGGTCAACCCACCGCGACTGTCGCCCCAGCTGGTCTAGCGAACTTGAAGAGGAAGGCGTCCCTCGTGCCCAGGTCTCCAACACCACTCAAGCGACTGCGACAGGAGAGTGAACAAACGGAGCCTTCTTTGGAACCGACTGGAAGAGCAACGCCTTCTCCAGCTTCGACAGACGTTCGTCGTGAAATGTCTTTACCGGTGAAGAGCGGCGAAGCTACACCCAAACCGGGGCCTCAAGAGCCTGAAGCAGTAGGTCATGTGGACACCGACTTTGACATCGCCATGGACGTTGTGCCTACTCCAGAAGACCTCGAAGGGGATTCTCAAGCTGCGCCTGTCGTCCCCTCGTCTCCTGAGCCGTTGCTGGTCGTACGCGTTGCAGACTTGGCTGATTCGCATGAAGAGGATCGTAGCCCCGTGCGCGCGGCTAGCATCACCTCCTCCGAGGCTATGGATGTTGATAGAGTTCAGGCTATGTTTGCCGCCCCTCAATCCGATGCCTCTAGCGCGACCTCTCCTCCGACAGCTGTAACCTCGTCCCCTTATGTTTCCGACACAGCGAACGCCGCGAGCATCACAAGTCATGTCACGAATGATCCCATACCTGGCCCCGCTACGTCCCCCTCCCTTCCCCCATCGCCCGAACTACCACCGCCCGCCGCGCCGCCCGTTTCGGTGTCGTCGGTCGTGAAGGAGAAAGTGCCCCTCTTCCTCCCATCTCCGTCGACCTCGACCGGAGCATCGCCTCCTCCGCACACGCTTCCCAGTAGGAAAGGCAAGGAGAGGGCGATAGAAGTCGACGCGCCCGCCGACGAAGCGGGTTTGGACGACGAGCCATCACGATCAAGCACCCACAGCTCGGGCGCCCGCCGCCAGAAGGCGTACGTCCTGGTCCCGCCGCCTCCCACTTATGCTGCTCGCCTGCTGGCAAAACTGAACCCCTCTCGTGGGAGCAACAGGGGTGGCCCATCGCGGGCGCCGTCGTCGCATTCGTCTGTCGACGAGCTCGCGGGGTGGCATGGTGCGTCGCCCGTTGGCTCGACGTGCCACATTGCTCACAACAGATCTTTGATCACAGCAGAAGAAGACAGGCTGGAGCAAGGTGCGTGTCCGAACTGCGCCCTTTGGGCCCCCCCGCCGTGTGGGGATAGACTCTGACGCGGCTGACATGAATCTCTGATGCGCAGAGGGAGAAGCGCAGGCGGCCGCTGAACTCTCGAATAGCCGCCTGCGCGAGACGCCGTGTCCCTGGGAAGGCTGCGACGTTGTACTGAACTGTGGTGCGGCGCTGCGGCGGCATGTTGTAGAACACGCCGGTGATACCGAGGAATGGGTAGGTGTTGGGTTTGCGATGCTTCCCCGAGGCCGCCTTCCCTGCCTATCTCGTCGCGAACCTTGGCTGACAGGCGATCGTCGGGTGGCTATAGGGCTCTTATGCGTGCCGATGGCAGGCCTGCCTGGCAAAGAGGTTCTCGGATAAAGCGAACCTCGAGCGCCACCTCAAGAAGCACGCGGCCACTCAGCTGCGGTGTGCATACGAGGGTGGGTACTCAATCAACGTTCTAGGCCCTTCGCTTTTACGCTGACGACGAGATCTACCTCCGCAGGCTGTGAACAGTCATTCGCGACACGCGAGGCGCTGCTGCAGCACCACTCTTCCAAGAAGCACCAAGATGATACACTGCGTCGAGCCATACTTGTCGAGTCGCCGCCGGAGAGCAGGCCACACCTACCGCCGCTGCCCGAGGTCGTGCCGGCGTACATGTCCGTTTCGCGATGGGTCTCACGGCACCCGATCACGAAGGAACGGCACCAGTGGCTGGGCCCGAAGGTGAGCGTCCAGCTGCGATTCGACTCGGAAGTGTACACTCCGAAGCGCTACCTCCTTAAACTCCCCCACTTCTACGACGGCGACGGGGGCGGCGACGCCCACATTGTACAAATTGAATGATGCTGAGATTGTCGTGGCCACACGCCGTACTGAGGGTGGGTATCTTCTGTCGTGCGTCCGGGAAAGGTACTTTGTTTCTCTTTTCCATGTGGCTTTTGAGCGCGCGTAGTGCGGTCTGGAAATTCCAGAAATGACGTCGCGCGCGGGGCGCGCTTCTCGCGTTCTCGGCACAGGAAGCCTGTCAGGGCCTCTCAAGGCCCACTAAGGGACACTTCTTGCCTCCGTACTTACGGCGCTACGCTGCCACCCAAGCTCAACCTTGCGCGGATAAACGTACTCTACCTGCCGCTTCAATCGTCGTTGTCGCCCGCGTCCGAGAACAGAGCGCCGCGTCGTCCCGTCCCGTCCGCGCGCCCTCTCTAACGTCGCTCCCGCAGATTCTCGAGAACGTGACGGCGTTCAAGTACGCCGGGCTGCGGTCCCATGCGGGGCTGCCGTCGCGGGGCTCGCGGCGGCTCGCGGAGAAGGTGGCGGCGGCGGAGCTGGCGCACCTCGCGCCCGAGGCGGCGCTCGCGCGCATCCTGCGCTGGCTCGACGACGAGTACGCCGCGTTCGCGGACGGGTACCACGCGCCGCGCAGGCTCCAGTGCGGGGACCTGAACGCGACGGAGGTGTCCGGGCTCGTCACGCGCGGGCTTGTGTTCTGGCCGGGGGAGCCGCCCGAGGAGAGCGAGGCGGGCGAGGCGGAGAGCGCGAGCGCGGCCGGGGGTGGGGGTGAAAGTGGCGGCGGTGGCGGCTTAGGTGCGGAAGGTGCGGAGGTGGGTCGGGAGTGGATAAAAGCGGAGGAGGACGTGCCCGAAGCTGAGGCCACACAAGACGAGGGGCGCGGGATGGAAGCCGCGGCTAGCGTCGATGCGGATCGTCGCGCTGGGCCCGGGGGAGGTCCCACGGGAGGAGCGGATGACGAGGCGGCTGATCGAGGACGGTCTCCGGTGGGACAGCCCGCTGCCGGCGGGAAATCGAAACTGCAGCTGCCTAGGAGGACGGTATTTCAAGCTACCCCGGGGCGAACAGCGAGCCCAGCTGCGCCCGCCGTGGCGCCTGGGACCGCAACGGATCAGGAGTCTCAGGGAGGAGTTGCAGACGTCCCGCCCGCTGCGCCCTAGACGGAGGATGTGCAACAGGCGGTGCTACGGCCTGAGACAGACGGGGATGGCGGATCTATGACATCACTGTAGTGTAGCGTTTCGCATGCTTGGGTCAATACATGATAGTCAGGGCGACTGAACGAGGAACTGAGGGGAGCTGGACGAGGCGCCAGCTCGGACGATTTGGACGGCGCACCCGGGATGTCGCTGGGAAAGAAGAGGAGGACGGGATCAGACGCGTAGCTGTGATACGATCTCTTCCTCGTGATGCCACCGCCAGAGCGTATATGGGGCATACGAGCGCGCCAAAAATGTCCCGAGGGCATTTTCTGGTGGAAAGCGGGCGCGGACTAGCACGGGGGCTGGCCCCTGGGTGCGCCCCGAAGCCCTCGTGCGGATGGACCCAAGAACTATGGGATGCCTTTTTCCGGCTAGGGCTTCTTTGTCGGCGTGGCCGTATGTGGGGACGCGCGCGGTGCTGGCGGCGGCACGCAGGCGGACATTGTGGGCACGCGGGCGAAGACTGAGTGGATTGGGGGCGGGCGGGTACGTCAGAACGCAACGAGGGCGGCTGCGGGGGACGAGGCTCGGCGTGTCGGCGTCGGAAGCGGGGCACGGGCGCGGGCACGCGGGAAGGGCGGCGCGGGTACGGGGCGTCTGCGATCAGGCGCTGCCCAAACTAGCGCGGAGCGTGTACCGGCCAACTCCCATCACTCCTCCCACCTCCCGAGGCCCCTTGGCTCAGCTTTGACCGCGCCGTCCAATGCGCTGACCCCCACTCTCCTTCTCCCACCACCCGCCCCACCATGCCCATGTCCGTGCAGTGTCCATCCTACATCTCCGCCCGCTCCGCAGAAGTCATCCTCTCCGACGTCCGCCCCATCAAGCTCAAGCCCGAGGCCCTCCATTCCGTGAACGTCCTCCTCGATGAGATCCTCTACAACCTCCTCTCCATCGCCCGCTCCATCGCCGTCGACAAGCTCAAGGCCGCCCTGCTCCGGATCCTGCCCACAAGTCTAGGCAAGGAGGCGCTCCTGGAGGCCGAGGTCGAGCTCAAGGCGTATTGGGACAGGACGGGATCGGCGCGCCCCCCAGCGCGCGGCGCAGACAGCTCGACGTTTGACTTGCAGTGGTCCTTCGAGGTGAGCACGCAAATTTCGCCGACTATATGCGCGCGCGATAATTACGTCCCGCCGGCGCTAGCTCCTCCGCCTCAAGTGCGAAGCGTACTCTACCATGAATGATACCGATGAAGACGGCGAGGCCGAGAAGCGGCTACAGCATCGAATGGAGGGCATGGGCTCCGCGACCCCTCCGAGTGCTGCCTTGTTAGCTCCTGCGGCATTATATCTCACGGCTATCCTCGAGTACGTATCCCATCTGTTCCTCCGCGTGCTTCCTCTGCTCACGTTTAGCGCTGTGCTCCAGGGCCATCTGCGAGTACGTCTCTCTTCTCTCTCTCCCCACGTTGCCACTTGCCCCGTGTTGACTGAGACACCGCCCGCGCCCGCGCCCCGCCCCTGCGCCTGCGCCTGCAAACCCAGGCACGTCCTCTCAAACGTGAGTCGCGTCGCGTCGCGGGACAGCAGCCGCACCCTCGCGACGGTGCAGGATCTGTACATCGCGCTCGGGGAGGACGACACGATCTACAGCATGTTCAAGTCCTTGAAAGGTGCGCACCCTCGCCAGCCGGCCGCATTGTGCCCGATCGGGCGCCGGCCGCGCTAGCCGTCTTGAACGCGCAGCTGCTGAATGTCGTCGCGTTTCACGCGCCTGTTTATCAGTGTTTGAACACATCGAGGCCCTGTCCAGGGCGGCGCGGCCGCGGCGGAGCAAGTCGTTTTCACGGAGTGGGGACAAGGTGTCGCGGGGGTCGACGTCGTCGCCGTTCAACGGGGAGTCGACCGCGGCGGGGGCGGGGGGGAAGTCGTCGCGGATGTCGACGGACTCGCAGAAATCGACGACGGTGGTGGGGTCGAGCGAGTCGCGGCGGACGTCCATGGAGAAGGTCAAGGGCGCCAAGATCTTCCACACGCGCACGCTGAGCGACAGGACGGAGCCGGGCGTTGCCGGGGCCCCGGGGAGTGAATTGGGACTAGGCCGAGAGCAGGGCGCCGGGGCCGAGTTTGAGGTGCGCCCATCGCCGGGTTCCTGTTCCCCTCCCAACATCCCCTTCTTACGCTCCCGCCCCCCCTTCCCTTCCACCCTCGTCAGGAGGACGAGGAGCTTCAGCAAGAGTTTGACGAGCTCATGCGCTCCGGCGCAACCATGAAGGTCTCTTTGACGCCCGACCGCCTCAAGTCCATGGAGGTGCGTGATCTCGCTTCCTCCCTTCTTCCTCTCCCCGCCAACAAACGCCCACGCGCTCCCGCAGGTGTACAAGCAGGAGCGCTTCGAGCGCGAGCGGCTTTCCCGTAGGGCGGGCCAGCCTGAGAAGGGTCAAGACGGTGGCGTCCTCGCCGCGGCCCCGTCCAATCCTGCGGAACACAAGCGCAGCGCAAATGGACGGCCCACCATCCGCCACGTGGACTCTATCATTGAGGATGAAGAGGAGCCGACTGGTTCTTTGCACCCCCCTGCGCCGCCCCTGCAGTCAAACGGTGCCGTACGGTCACGTAACACCAGCTTCACTGCGAGCAGCACCACTTCTAGCTCCCGCCCGTCCGACCAGCGCCTACGCTCGGTGTCAATATCCAACGTCCCCCACCCCCGACACGAGGACGGCATCGCTCGCAAGGGCTCAAACTCCAGAAACGGCGTCCCTCGTCTAGGCGGTATAGGGTCTCAAAACGTCGCACCGATGCCACCTCCAGCGGGTGTCCCGAAACGCACCAGGAAGATCCAGAGGAATCCGGAGTCGTTGGACTTGGACGAGGTCATGGCGGGCTCTGATGGCGAGGACGGGGGCACGGGTGAGTCCACACAGCCTTCTCGCGGGGGCCAGCAGCAGCAACAGCAGCTGCCCTCCGTCCCCTCCACCCCCACATCCCCGAGGAAGCCCCACGTATCGAGAGCCGCCCAAGACCTCATCGCCTTCCTTGATGCGGGACCGCCCGAGGACCCATCATACAACCCCGCGATGAACGCGAGCGTGATCTCGTTTGAGTCGTCGAAGACCCGTTCGGGAAGGCTGCAGCGGATGATGAGCCGGCTCGCGATTGGCGGGTCGCGGGAGAACCTGAACGGGGCCCTGGACGACCCGCCAAAGACGCCGCGCTCGCTCTCGCGGAAGCCGTCGAAGGCGAACATGGCGGCGTCGCCCCCGCCGTCGTTCAAGGGGCTCAACTCGAAGCGGTCGATCCCGAACGTCGCGAGCCAGTACCCCGCCGTCATCGTCGCCACTCCACCGCCTCGTCCGCCATCACAGACGCTCTACTCGAACACCCCGCCCGCGTCCAACTCTCAAACCTCATCTCTGAACAACTCCGAGGAAGGTGTCAGCTCGCAGCCCGCCAGCTTGGCACGGCGCGGCACCAGGAAGGCTGTCCCGACGCTGGAGGGCGGTGTGACGTCTCCGTCCTCCTCGGTCGCCGATTCACTCGCAGACAGCAAGCCGGCCGTCAACGGACACGCCAATGGACACCGGACCGCACGCATCCTCGGCACCACCTCAGACGATACCTCGTCTATCGCCTCTGGCCCGACCTCACCGCCCGCGCGCAACAAGCCCGTTGTGCTCAATGGGTACCCCGTCAAGCTCGACATGTCCGAGACGTCGCTCCGCCCGCGCGCGGTGACGTCCGCGGCGTCGCCGAGCTCGATGGTCGACCGCAAGTCGATCCACACGCACTCGAAGGCGGAGAGCGGGTACGCGTCGCGCTCGGCGTCGCGTAGCCCTGTCACGCCGTCGGACCGCCTCCCGCCCCCACCTCCCCCCGCGCCCCCGGCCCCAACGCTGTCCGCGACGGACGCGGAAGATATGCGTCGGCTGCTCGGGAACGCGACGTCCGCGGAGGAGTGCCGGCTCGTCGTGGACCTGTTCCTCGCGAAGAACGGGTTCGCACTCGCGGCACCCGCCCCACCGCCCGCCGTGGTGGCGGCTCCCTCGGTGGAGGACGCGCTCGTGCTCGCGGC
Organism: Porogramme epimiltina; assembly: GCA_900155495.1. NCBI lineage: Eukaryota > Fungi > Basidiomycota > Agaricomycetes > Polyporales > Polyporaceae > Porogramme > Porogramme epimiltina. The sequence continues at coordinate 67,925 of FTLJ01000215.1, forward strand.
GAAGAACATCGAGGAGGCCGAGCGCGGGTTAGTCGCGTTGTTTTTGGGCGGCGGCGGAGGCGCCGCGGGGGAGGGTGTGGATGCGGACGCTGATGCTCGTGTTGACTCTCGCGCGCCCGGCGGGTCTTCTTCTTCCCTGGTGCAGGAGCAGGAGCGAGCGGCGGCGCCCCAAGAGCGCGAAGACGGACCTGGGAAGCACGAGCCGGAGCAGCAGCCCGAAGAGGACCGCCACCAGCAGCAGTACGCGGAGCAGCAGCAGCAGCAGCAGCAGCAGCAGCAGCAGCAGCGAGAGGAGCAGTCCTTTCGCGCCGCTGCCTCTGCCCACTCCCATTGATCGCCGGCTGTCGGTCCAGGTCCCGCGCATGAGCTTGGATTACCACGTCCTAAACTTATACCGTATATACCAGCACGGCCTCGGGCTGGACCTCAGCGAGGCGTCGTGAGCTGGGGCGTTCCCTCTCTTTTGCCTGTTGTTGTTGTCGTCGTGGTCGACGTCCGCCGTTGGTTGACGGCGTCGCTCCCTCTCCCCATTCCTCCTTTCCGCCCGCCCTCGTACATACCTCCATCCCTCGTGTTGTCCAATTGTGACGAGGCTGGTACCATACGCTTACGCATCCCGATACTGGTATCCACGTTTAACGCTAGCCACAGCTACTACTACTCTTTATGCCCCCTTTCTTCCCCCCAGGGTTCCGCCCCGCCTGTCCTCTGTCATGTCGTCTAGAACCCTGTCTGCGTGTCTCCCCTACTTAGTATTACTCACTGTCACGCCCTTGTTTGCGCCTGTCCGACGTCCGTTCCTTTCATCCCCCCCGCGTTCGTTTCCGCTCCCCTTATCCCTCCCTCTGCATCGTATAATAGCCGTGTAATACGCTTCCTCCCGCGTCACCTCTGCAATATTTTCCCTGCATGTCTCGCCACCGTCCTTACGACGGGTCCCACAGCGTGCAACTGGTTCAGGACACGCTACCGCACACACCGATGGATCTCGCACGCCCAGTTTCCAAGTCCCACGAAACCGCGCATCTGCGGTCGGTTCGCACGAAGTTCGCATACCGTGCCACAACAGCAACGGATGTCTGTAACTTATTAGATATATGAGATCAAGACAGTTTCCCATCGCTCTTTCTGTGGACTTCCTCCGTCGTTTGTGTCCAGACTCCATGCTCAAGCGACGCTTTGCACGTTTGCACACCAGTCACCAGGGGGGGTTTCAGCCGATATTCTGTGCAGGGCGTCTTTGATCGAAAATCTTGAAACTGCGGCGGCGTCCATACATAAGCAATTTCCGGAGTGGTCTTCAGCCTCATCTGCAAGTGGCACCCAGAGTGAGGTAAACGATGTGCCTGCACTCTGGAGTACGGCAAAATTTCCCGCGCATGCGCTGTTCGCAGGGCATTCCAGTAATTTCCGAGTGCCATTGTGAGGGTGTGCAAACAAACATCCAACGTTCATGCCGTTCCCGTTTCGGCAGGTGCGCTCTGAGGCTGACGTCATTTCTTCTCGAATCCGACCGACGTAATATGGTAGCTGATGTACACTCGTATCCACCAAGAGACCCATTAATTCACAAGTGCAACGAAATGTCCAATGTCTACGTGACCATCTTCGCGCTTCGCCTAGGCCCTACAGCTTAGGCGTAGCCACGGGGGTGGGAGGCTGGGAGACCCCGAACATGACGCGAACGTCCGACAGTCTGCGGTCGCGGTCGGCCTGGAACGGCTTCAGCGCTCCGTTCGTACAGGGTGCCATCGGACGAGAGCGAACTCACCGCGTTCGCGCGCATCGTCTGTTGGCAATCCTCGAGGTCCGACTTGAGCTGGTGCACGCGCGAGTCGGTGTCGCTCTCTTTCACCTTCTTCAACTAATGCAAGGGTGTCAGCCGCCAGGTGCGGGGCGCGATGGACTGCGTAAATAATGCGCACCGTAAGCCCGTCCTCGGCCTTGGCCTGCTTGCCGATCGCGTCGACGTGCTTGTGCTTCACCTTGCTCAGCTTCTTCGCGGCGGTCAGCTCCTTCTCCTTCGTCTTGCGGACAAGCGCTTCCGCCTTGTCCGCCTCCTGGAGCCACAGAGCCTGGCGTGAGCAGCGCACGGGGTGGTCGGGGGCAGCACTCGCGCGTGGACGCACCTTCGCGCTCTTCTGGAGGACCTTCTCTGCGGAGCGCACGTCTTTGAGCGCGTGGTCTAAAGCCTTCTGGTCGGCTTTGGCCTCTTTGGCCATGAGCTTCTCCAGCTTCTTGACCTCTTTGCCGGCGAGGGACGCCAGCGAGGAGGAAGAGGAACTTGTAGGAGGCTGAGCTGACATATTGCGGCGAGGAGGGTCGTTGAGGTCTAGAATCAGGAGAAAAGAGTAGTGCGCGGGTATTGATCGAGAGGTAGGAAGGATGTCCCTCTTTTAACCTGGGCTTGAGGCTGACCGTGGTTGACGGTTCCATTTGTGACCCCTGGAGTCAGCCGCTAACGCGAGACCTGCTGCCTGTACGCAAAGACTTGAACTCAACGTGGCGATTCTTAAGTGATCCGAAGGTTTAGGTACGAGAAACGGGATGAATCAGCATCGTACAGTACAAAATACTAAACCAAGGGCGGAAGTAATGACATCCTAGGCGTCGATCCATCATTCTTCCGGGTCCTGCGAGTGAGAGGACTCCGTGTTCTGAGAAAACATATTCAAGAACTCCTCAACTACGGTCATTGAACCCAAGGGTAGGATGTCGGACGAATGGTCGTCATCAGACATGAGATCTTCATGTATAGCAGCTGCTGATGTGTCGGTAGCGGTCTGTAAAGGCCTGCCGCCGCCGTTGTGTTCATCAACCTGAATTATAGCGATTAGAATGGTATGCGAGGATAAAATGAGAGAACACTTACCGGAAGTTCGTTTCCGTCGTCGTCGCGACCTTCGAAACCTTCCAAGAAGTCGTGCACCTCGACGGGTAAGCTGCCATACGGCGCACTGTCCTGGCTGAAGGGATCAGAAGTACCTGGTCCTAAGAGCTTAGATGGTAAGAGGAGGGGCGAAGAACGTCGCCCCGAGAATGTGGACGACGTCATTTGGGAATATCCTGATTCTTGACTGGCGAAGTAGTCTTGTGATTCAGGCGGTCTCCCTCGCTCCGATCCCGAGTCAGGTTCGGACCTCTCAGAAGGAGTAGATGTCGCTGTATGAGGCGCGGTGACACCCCGGTTAGACCTGCGGCGGGAAAATGAGTATCACGGAAATACCCTTCGTGACAGCGCATACCATCTGAGACGCCCAATGCGCAAAGCATCTGCCCACACTGCGTCTATCTCCGTCTCAACCTGGCTTTGGGAGCTCTCGATGACTTCAGGAGAAGATAGAACTTCCTCGTCCACTTCGTTCGAGTGAAGAGTCCCGTCGATGTGCCCCACACCAAGGGTGATGTTTTCCGACGGCAGAGGCGGATCTTCCAGTTGGCGGATTCGCAGAGGAAGTTCTTTCTCGCTGTCCTGAGAGCTGGGAACGAACTGGGATGTTCCTCCAAGGCGTGGTGCACGCTCGTACGAGGAATGAGCGGCGGGGAACTCAGGCCTGGGGATAGAAATCTCTTGCGACTGAGATGAAGGAACCCATTTGTCGGACTCCCTAGAAGGGGAGCGCACGTTACGGCGGTAGATGAAAGGCATGTCGGATGATGGGAAGAAAGCTTTGAGAGGTACGGGTGGCGGGGGCATGGCTTTTTGACTACGGCGAGGCGTCAAGGCTTCTTTGTGCGGACCTGGTGGCACCGAGCCACCCGACGAAGATGGTACTGAGGGAACAAGGGCATTAGTTGAAAGGCCGCACGTTACAGTATGAGATCACTCACCAGTGCCATCTCCCTTCGGAGGGACAAGGGAGGAGCCGAGGCCATGCGGTGGCTCCGGGTTGGACGAATCACTGTCCAGTGGTACTAGCTTACTGCCCACGGGATTTCTTGTCTCATCCTCGCCTGTACGCGTCATTCCGACACGCCTGTTGCTCGAAGCAGAGGGCGGCGGGGAAGGGAGGGAAGCGGCTCCATGCAACGCAGAACGATCAGCATGTCGAGGTGTGAGTGGAGGGGTGTCGAGAGAATGCGCATAGTTTGCAGAAGCACGGGTCGGAGAACCCAGATGTATTATTTGCTCAACTTCATTGACATCTCGTCCCTCTTCATTTTCCTCGGGTTTAGCAGGCCCGTGGTCAGCGTCCCCGCCGACGAGATTATCCAAAGGCAACGATACTGCTAGGAGATGCTTCGTCCGTTCAGCTTCCTCAGCATCATCAATTACTATGCTATTTGTGGGAGTGAGGTTCTCTTTCTGTTTGCGTTTCTTCCTCGGAGGTTCTGTGGGGAGAGTGCTGACTGGGGACTCCTTCCGTTTGGGGACGACGGCCTTGCCAGGGATGCTTGTCCTGGGCGATCGCTTGCTCGTCGATGAGGGAAAGAACGCAGACAGCGGAAGTTGGGAGGATCCAGCAGCAGGGGGCATAGGAGTAAGTGGTCAGAGCAACCGGCACCCAGCGCATGGATCAGTGTGGACGAGAACGATGATCATCGGGGGCAACGCGGGGTCGTGACCGTGTAAGCGCCCATGCGGGCATGGCGGACCGGCACTGCGACAGATGGCTGCATTGTGCGTTCAGGACGAGGCAAAGAGGCTGCAAGGGACGGCACATTACACGCGGAATAGCGAGAAACGTAACTAAGTACTTTTACAGGCAGAGGCGTACACCGCAGTAGTCTACACCCAAGCCATCCAAGGCAATGCCCAGCTGACAGTGATACAAATATGACAACACTGCTGCTGAGGCCACCACAAACGCGGCTTATTGCACCTCGAGCGACACCTTGATGCCCATCGACGCAAGCTCCGCACAGAGGTACCGGAAAACATACGGCACCGCGATGACGTCCATGTCCCCGCCCTTCGCGCCCGCCCCAAGAACGTTCTGGGATGGGATTGCGACGCGCACGTCCCCGACCCCGGGGCGTGCTCCAGGCGCACCAGCGAGTGCCTGCCGAGCCAGTGCGTCCGCCTCTTCGGCGGCGGCGCGACACGCTCTGCAGTACTCGCCGCCTGGCCCGGACGGGCGAGAGACGCCCCCAGCGCCGAGGACGGCCTCGCCGAGGGAGACGTCGTCGTAGCCGAGGGAGATGAGCGAGCCACAGGTGCGGCAGACCCAGGCGGTCGAGTAGTCGGAGCAGTTCATGAGACGGTCCTGGAGGAGGAAGGCCGTGCCGTGCGCGATGAGCGCGTCGCGCTCCATCTCTCCGAAACGGATACCTCCAGCGCGTTTACGGCCCTAAGATAGAGGAAGTAGGGGTAAGGGGGTTGAAGTGAAGGGTATGTGACGTTGGAGGTAGACGTACCTTTACAGGCTGGCGCGTCACTGGATCGACAGGGCCTGTCGTCCGCACCTGGAACTTGTCAAGAACCATGTGCCGCAGGCGCTGGTAGTACACGACACCGATGTAGATGTCCGCCGCGAACTCCTGGCCGGTGATACCGGAGTACATGGGCTCGTTTCCGTAGTAGTTGTAGCCTGCGGCAAGAAGCTGTTCTCCGAAGTATTCGATGGCTGTGTCTTCTTCCGTGAATCTATGAGCATTGGAGAAGCAGATTGTCAGGGGGTGCTACATGCCGAAAGTGGACAGACTTACTGGAAGGGCGTCGCATCCTGCGCAAGACCGTGCATCGCACCAGCCTTACCCGCCATACTCTCGACCAACATGCCGATCGTCATTCGAGAGGGGAATGCGTGAGGGTTGATGATGACGTCCGGCTGCATGCCGCTCTCCGAGAACGGCATGTCGACCGCGGGCCACTTCTGCGAGCACACACCCTTCTGCCCGTGCCGCGACGAGAACTTGTCACCGATGACGGGTGCACGAGTAATGCGCAGCATGATGTTGATCTTCTGCAGCTCCTGGTCCCCGGCGTCGCTCCCTGCATCCCAGTGTATCAGCACACGCGAATCACCTAGGGATTCAAATAGGCGCACCAAGCAGGCGGACAGTGTCGACGTAGGCCACCTCATCACCCTTGTACTTAGCGAACTTCGTGCGCCCAGTGGTGTCGTCGATGTACGCCGCGATGGGGTCGCCAGGGTTCAACCGCACGCCGACAGACGGCAGCCCGTCCGCGTCGATCAGCTTCGCCGCGGGGTGCTGCCTATCGCCCTCCTCCATGCGGATCTCGGGGCCCATGCCGAAATGTAATGTCGGTGCGGACGTCGCGCGGCGTGAGCCCGTGAGCTCCTGGAGATCGACCGTGTACGACTTGTACACCGTGCCGTACCCGAAGCCGCGCTCGTGCGCAGACTTGTTCAGGATCATCGCGTCCTCCATGTCGTAGCCGGTGTAGGAGATGACGGCGACGATCGCATTTGTACCGTTCGGGAACGAGTCCATGCCGTACGTGTTGTGTAGTGCGGGGCGTACGACAGGCGTTTGACCGGTTTGGAGGCGGTAGAGCTTGTTGTCTGTACGGTGCTGGAGCGCTGTCGACGGCGTGCCCATTGTTTGTTTACCCATCTGTAATTCGAACATGTGAACGTGCAGCCATGAGCAAGGTCGCTTTACTGACCTGACACTGGTAGATGTTTCGCGGACTCTGGTTGAAGTCGGAGAATGGTGTCAAATTCGCCAGGATGGACAAGAAGTTGGTTGGTGAGTGCTCGACGTGTGTTGACACATCGTCCTCGATCTCCGCAGGTGTGCATGCTATATCCATGTACACCTGCTCGAACGAGCCGACCTGATCATCCCGCCCGTTTGCTAGATACTTCACAGGACGCATCATACGTGACCGGCTGGCAAAGAGGTACAGACCAGGGTATTGACCGCCCTTAGACACGGGCACGAACCCGATCTCTAGGTCCACTGGTACATTGTTCTTCCCTTCTGTCTTCCATATCCGAAGGCTCGTCGCGAGCTGTTTGCAGACCGCAGCAGGCGCCCAGCCAATGACCCGGCCGTCGAGTTGTATACACAGATTGCGGCGCCCGTCGACAGAGACTGTGAAGGCTTGGGTCATGCCGTGAGCGGCCAAGAGGGCGGGAAGGTGGGAAACGGAGATTGGGGAGGTGACGATGCGACATGTGCGGGAGAGATGGTTAAGGAGACCACAGGGAGATCCATCGGGTGTGTGTACTGGGCAGAGGAAACCTAGAGAGAACGATGAGCATGATCATTCTCGAGTTCTCGAAAAAGGGGTAATTCACTCACCCCATGCTTCTGGAAGGAGCTTTCGGACCGTTGTCGTCTTCAGCTCAGCGAAGAAGGCACCTCTGTGAATAGAGCGGAAGTGACTTATGTATCGCATCCAGTTCAACTTCTCAGCGACGATCGTGAAACCGGATGCCTGCTGGAGATCGAGGCCGGTTGGCGAAACGAGGTTGCCCGTAGCCAGGAAGTTCGACATCTTCGCGCCGATGTCGTAGCCTGTTCGTGCGAGAACCTTCTTGATGTACCGTTCTGAATGTACATCAGTATGTGCGGGAGAGACGAGAGATGGCGATAAACTTACTGTCGAAGAAATCTACGGCCGGGTTAGAATTGCGGATATCCGCAGCTATTCCTTCGCGGAAGCCGTTAAGAGCTTCTTCGAGACGCTCCTTGAGGATTATGCCATACAAGGTTCCAGGGAGAAGAACCTCTTGGTGCTGGGGAGAGTCGGGATTGTCCACACTACATGATTTTGAGACGAGCGCATAAAGCTTCCTCAACATGAACCTGTGAGGTGCACAAGCGCATGAGCTTAAACAAGGGGGGTGATGAGAGTATGTCTTACAAGAGCATGCGGAACTTCTCCCTAGGGTTCTGCAGATGGACGAGGACAACCTTGTTGATTAACCACACACCAATAGCCTGGTTTGTCCAGTCTTCTGGCATGTTAACAACAACCCGGAACTTGTCGCCTAGATATTGAAGACACTGATCTCCCGTGTAAAGGCTGTAGGCCTTGAAACTACGCAGGAGCAGTTCCACTCGATCGGACAAAAAGGTATCCTCGTAGTCCTGCATCATGACACCTTCGAAGATTTCTTTGTCTGACGCCGACACGAGAGCCTTCAGAATGAGCATGATAGGGATGACATACTCCTGTTTGCGCCAACTGAAACGGAGCATAGCGCTTCCGTTTGAGAGGTAGTGGAGGGTATTTGTTACACTTGTCTGGTCGGGGCGGACGCAACGTATTTGGACGGCATAGGGGGTGTATGAGGGACCTCGGTTGACAAACGATGGTCGGACGAGGGAGATGACATGATGTCGTCGGGGAAGGATGAGGTAACGGATGAGACGTTCGTTGCCGTTAATGATGAAATATCCACCAAATTCTTCAGGTTCTTCGTGGTGCTTGACGAGGTCGGCCGATGACATCCCGCGTAAATTACACCGGGCGGACTATCAAAGTATTAGCCAGGCTCACAAGTAGGTATACAGCTCCTACTCACTCGGACCATGATGGGGAGAAGGCCACAGTCGCGCATCTCGACCTCGACTGGACCATCATTGACTTGCCAGCAAATCTTTACCATCATGCGACCTCTATATGATGTCAAGCGTTCTCGAGCCTAATGTTAATGCATGCTTGTTAGTTATTGCTTCACTGAACGAATGCAATGCCCTACCTCGGTCGGGAATACCCTCCTCTCGACAGCATCCTTATCACGTTCGGGAACCATGGGCCGAGAGACAGTAACCTGCTCATACCACACTTGCAATTGATTCGTACCGAGAACTGGAGGATGAGACAGAAATATACATACTGGTCAGTCGGTTTCCCCAGCCTCTCTGCCCGCTCTCCGAGCCGATGTCACCCTTGCCATCAAAAACTACACGCTTCCCAATATCTTCCAATCCAAGATGTAGTAGCCCACGCCCGTCACCATCTCCCAAAGGAAGACCAGAGTCGTCGAAGAGAGCGTTGAAGGATTCGAGGTGTGGAGTTACGAATTCGTTGAGGATGGGGACGACAGCTGCATTTTTGGGTGGGTGCTTGAAGTTGTTTTCGCGTTCGAGAGTGTTGAATGTGCTCTTGAAGCGTTTTTGAGGGCGCGGGGAACCGTCGGGCATTGCGAAGAGAGAAGAGAGGGCGAGGCTCGCGGGATGCGCGAGCTGCTCGAAGCGAAAGTTGCGGCGGAGGAGAATGGGCGCTTCTCCAAAAAATCAGGCGCCCGGGCCGGGTGTGCGGGCGGGTGGATTGGGACTCCGCCTGAAAGGAGTTGGAGGAGGACAAGGGCAGGCGACTTGCCACCGACTGCGACGACCACGACCCGACACGACCCCCTCTTCCCAGTATGTTTGGCTCTGGCACCGTGTCTTCCACGTGGGGTCAGCCCCAGCAGAACCAGCAGCAGCCCCAGCAGCAAGGCTCTGCCTTTGGCCAGCCCTCCGCCTTCGGCTCCGGTAGCGGTGCGTACTAACGCGACTCATTTCGCGCGCCCTTTCAAACCGTTCCCATTGTCTTCCCTCCAGCTTTTGGCTCTACCACGACCGGCGCGTTTGGGCAACCACAGCAGCCACAACAAGCAAACCCTATGTTTGGCGGCCTCGGCGGAACGAGTACCACAACACCAGCAGGGACGGGGGGGTTCGGTACGTTCATATTCATTCCTCGCTGCATAGTTCGCACCAATTGTTTCTCATGTCGTCTCCAGGAGCCTTCGGAACCAACAATAACGCGTCTACGGGCGGCGTCTTCGGTCAGTCCAAGCCCGCCACTGGATTCGGCGCGTTTGGAGGTGGTGGGACGACAGCCTTCGGGGCTCCCAGCACATCATCAGGATTTGGAGGCGCAGGGACAACGGGGGGAGCATTCGGTGCAACAAACACAGGCGCAACTGGTGGGGGTATCTTTGGGCAGCCTTCGACAAGTACGAATGCGTTCGGCGGTGGGGGTGGGGGTGGAGGTATATTTGGTCAGAACAAACCCGCCACGACGTTTGGAGCCACGAACAGTGCGTGTCGTTTTTGCTAATCGTGTGGTCTATCTCTGGCTTATGCGCAGTATAGCGGGCACGGAAGGCGGTGCGCCGGTCACAACGGGGTCTGCGAACCCTCCCTTTACAGCGTTCACCGAGAAGGATAGTGTGAACTCAAATGTCACCTTGCAATATCAGAGCATCTCGGCCATGCCTCAGTACCGCAGCGCTTCATTTGAGGTGAGTTGTGCTCCAATTCCCCACCGGCTCCTCCACAAGCAACGATTTACATACTTGCCCTGGTTAGGAACTGCGGCACCAAGATTACCAGCAGGGTCGAAAAACAGCAGGGGGCTTCGGACAATCCGCATTCAGTGCTCCGTCTCAGCCGACTACGGGTGGCTTTGGACAGCCCGCCGCCCAACCCACAGCTACGGGCACCACCTTCGGAGGATTTGGCAACACTAGCTCGACAACCCAACCTGCCACAGGAGCGTTTGGAGCGTTTGGCCAGCCGGCGAACCCGACAGGGACCACAGGCGGCGGTATCTTTGGAGGAGGAACAGGTGGTGCGTTCGGGCAGACCCAGAACCAGCAACAGCAACAACAGCAGCCATCAACCGGATTTGGTGCGTTCGGGCAGGCCCAGAACACCCAGCCTAGTACTGGCATCTTTGGGGGAGGAGGTGCCTTCGGAAGCAACAACCAGCCGAAGCCTGCGTTTGGTGGTAAGTGGACCATCTGAGTGCACATTACACTTTATTGACCTCCGAGTAGCTACTGGGACCACACCCTTCGGATCCACTGGGGCATTTGGGCAACAAAACCAGCAGCAAGGAACCCAAGGCACCGGGTTGTTCGGCCAGCAGCCGCAGCAAAATACTACCACAGGATTCGGTGCATTCGGTGAGTCCTCAGGTATCATCCTTCGACGTCTCACCTAACGAAGTTTCAGGCCAACAACCTAAACCGGGCATATTTGGAACTACGACAACCACTCAACCCGCGACTGGTGGTTTTGGCGCGTTCGGGACATCGAATCAGCAGCAGCAGCCACAGCAACCAGGCGCACAACCTGCTGGTGGTATATTTGGCGGTGGCAGCGGTACTGGCTTGTTTGGCCAAACTCAGCAACAACAGCCTCAGCAGCAGCAAAGTGGCGGAAGTGAGTATTGTCATTTGAGACTCTTATAGTCGGTGTTCATCGTTGTCTAGTCTTCGGTGCGCAGAACACCCAGCAACCAACTACCGGCCTCTTCGGTGGAGGCACTACAGGCGGCGGTCTGTTCGGTAACACCCAGCAACCTCAACAAGGTGCTCAACCACAACAGAACACGTTCGGCAATCTCTTCGGTGCCAAACCGGCTGCCCCGGGTACTCAGCCCACTACTGGTCTGTTCGGCGGCGGATTTGGGACAAATACCACTCAGCCGCAGCAAAGTCAGCCCACAGGAGGTGGTCTCTTCGGGTCAACGTTGGGCCAGCCTCCACAGAATCAGCAAACGTCGAATGCGTTTGGGGGCGGTTTATTCGCCAAACCAGCCGCTCCTACGCTCGGTGCTACTACGTCAACAGGTCAACAACAAGGCGGCTTCGGATCGTCGATTTTTGGCGGTAGTACCTTGGGCGGGTCTACAGCGGGTGCTCCTACCCTTGGCCAGTCTCAGGCGCCGCTGATGGCTTCCATTGCACAGCCGATCAGCACAAACCTCCCGATCTTCAGCATGCTTCCACCCGGTCCCCGAGCTGTCACCCTCGACCAGCAGCCCAAAAAGAAGCCGGGGTACTTCGTGGATGTTCCTACACGTGCGCCCGTGCCGCAGCTGCAGCTGCGGTACGCCCCTGCCTCCACGAAGTTGCGTGGCTTTGGTTCGACATCCACTGCGCCAGGCGCCAGCTCGAGCCAGATGAACAGCAGCCTCCTTTACACTTCCGGCAAGCCGAACGCGCTGTCGCTCAGCAAGGCGTCGTCCAAGAGTCTGCTCGGCCCCGACGCGTTCTTGACTAACGGTGGCTCGAGTCCCACGTTGGGCAGCGGCGCGCGACAGAGCGTGAAGAAGCTCACCCTCGACAAGAAGATCGAGGCGGCGGACCTGTTCAGCAAGCCGAACGGCGCGGGCCCGTCCTTCAACCCCAAGCTCAGCATCGCCGCGCGTGAAACGGAGGCCTCTCCCAACGCTGGACGCGCATCCGAATCTCCTACCCCCGCCGCGCGTGCAAGGGGCGCGCAGAACCGGTTTGTCGGCCAGACTTCGAGCGAACTCCACACCGGATCTGCCTCCGAGTCGCCCGAGACCCGCAACAGGGACCCGACAGAGTTGCAGGAGGGCGACTACTGGGTCAAGCCCGCCCTCCCTGCCCTCAAGGCGCTTGGACACGAACCACTCTCTGCGCACGAGGAGCTCGTCGTTGGCCGCGTCGGGTACGGCACCATCACGTTCCTCGACCCGGTGGATCTCACGGGCCTCCCGCGGCTGTCGAGCTTGCTCGGTGAGGTCGTGCGCTTCGACGACAAGGAGTGCGCGGTGTACCCCGACGCGGACGACGCAGAGAAGCCGCCGGCGGGCACGGGCCTGAACGTGCGCGCGCGCATCGAGCTCGTGCGCTGTTGGGCGCTCGACAAGGCGACGCGGGAGCCGGTCAAGGACCCGAAGGACCCCGCGGCGGTGAAGCACCTCAGGCGTCTGCAGAAGATGAAGCACACGCACTTTGAGAGCTTCAACATCGAGGAGGGCAAGTGGGTCTTCACCGTGGATCACTTCTAGGCGCCACGAGGCCGTTCCCCGTCTTGACCCTCCGCGATTCTTCCGCTGACCTTCGGATGACGAGCTACAATCTTCCTCAAACTCGTCAACGTCGTCACGTCTATCCGCTCCGCTCCATCGTCCACTCCTTTCAGGCGTTCGTTGTCATATAGCCCTATTCATTCTCCCGCACGCGTTCCCGGCCGTCTCGCCCTCATGTTGTTTCCTCTTGCATGTATCTTCAGTACCATATGTTGTCAATGCAATTTTTGAAACGATCACTTTGCTTATACTGTTTACATTCGACAAGTCATTGCTACCCGCATGGGTGAATTGTTTTTATTCTGTCTCCAGCGCTGTGAGTTCTGGGGATTAGCATGCCAGCAAATCCTGAAGATTAACACGAAGAATCCTCCCACACACGCAGGAGAGTAGCTATGGTCGTCGAGAAGGGGTTGGGATTAGCCTTCTGTGCGGACAAATGTGTCAGTTCACGCGAATAGCTGCTGGGTCGAAGGGCCTAGATCAAACCAGAGCTCTAAGCTATAAATGAAGCACGTATAGGCCTGAGTAGAATAAATCACGGAAGTGCTATCTCGTCTCGTGATAATAGTATTTTCAGCGCGTGTTTTGCAGTGCACGCACTGCCAAGGAGTCCGCTGCTACTATACGAATATATACCTCAACTTCGTCCTCTCTATTTTCCCCATCCAAGGCCCCAACTTCCGATTCTTTGCATCTGCCCTCTATGTCCGCCTCAAAGTCCACTTGGGGAGTCAACAAGTTGACAAACCCACTATCCTCCTTAAGAACCCGCAAGGCTCAGGCTGCCGCTGACCGCTTCGAATTGGTTACCGCCGACTCGAACCCCCGCACATCGTTCATCGGCGAATTCTTTCTCGGCTTGAACCCCTACCCATCGCTCTCCAAGCGTGACATCAATCTGTCTGCCCGAGGACGAGCCCCCCCTGGTCCAATGACCCGATCCTATATAGCACTACCAGGTATCCCATCCCAGCCTTCCTCTCCGGACTTGGTCGAAATTGTCTCTACAGACAGGGGCCGTAGGTGGGGACTCTACTATTTGTATGACGCTCTAGCGATACTGATTCCCAGCTGGAAATTTTACTTGATTTAGCGATACCTCAGCTGACACATCTGACGGCGAAGCATCTACGTCGGTGGGCCACCCCGGCCCCATTGCAGCACCAGACATAGCACCGGACACAAAATCGCAAAAGTCGACAAGTACCGAACCCGATAGAACCCGGTAGGTAGTATAGTATATTCTGTCTGTATAAGCTATAACGTCTTGACAAAAAACACTGCCTCCAGACAACCACACGGCGGTTCAAGGGGAGCTAGTGACACGTGGGACGATACAGTTTTAGAAGAAGGCTGTTGCACGCCGTGCGTAGTGCTTTTTCTCATGGCTTTACTACTGTCACAGACCATTTTAAAGATTACCTTTAAGCCCTGAGTGGTTGGAATATAGGCTTCCTGATGGCTCCTCCTACTACCGGCATTCTGAGAAGCAAATTACCACGGACATAAATCTTAGAAACACTGCAGCACGAGAACGCGTAATGGATTATGTCGGAACATCATCGACGTTTTCAGATGCTAGATTCAAATCTTCAACGCGAGAGGTCTGGCTTGTGGGACAGACCATTGATAAGAACTGGGGCTTTGAAGAGCGATGGTGTATTAAAGAAGAGTTGCCATGGGGTATTGAGGAGCGGTGGATTGATCACGGAAACCATGCCCTCATATATCCTCCGGTCCATAGCCCTACACCGCATTATGGTGACCCAGTCGTGGAACCTAATGGACGATCACCAATAGAAAGAAGTACGTCCAACAATCCGACCCATAACTTGAATCAACTGATGTTATATCTGGCAGGTCTGCAGGCGGAATATGAATATTGGGGTTTTGTAGCAAAACACCCCCATATTAAGTTTAGTTCAAAGTTCCTGCATGACGCCATTGACACACTCAAGTGGTCATACACCAGTAGAAACTTTGAGCATTAATTTTTCGTGGCAAATACTGAAGTGCTACACGGGATGCATGCAGATGATCTTTTTATGCCTGGACATTCACCTCCCAGGTGTGAACCTCTATTCACGCAAGAGGAATGTAAAATCGCAATGGAAATATTGGCAACACAGCATGGTGCAGAAGGCCAATGTGTCGGAATGTCGCGGACACAACGACGTGTGATAGCTCGGATTATGCAACGAGTAGTAGGTGAGTTCGTATTGCAGCCACTAGATGTTGATATTAGCAATTATGGCCGGGCTAAGAATGTTTCATAGAAGGGTCCGGCTCGCCGCGCTCAGAAGTTCAGAACTTTGAAACTCTTACCAGCTCAATGTCTGAATTCTTCCCAATGATGACTCTTAGAAACAATAGTCTTGAGGCACCCTTCACGGTGAGCATTGTATACTAACGCGCTTTAAAAGCGGGGGGGATCCTGATATTTCGCTTCTTTGAAGACTGTTAATGTCATAGGCACTGTGCTCGCCATGATTGTCTGCTTGTCCATAGGGTTGTGTTTGCTAGTAGGCATTGGGGCCGTCAGTGCCTTTGCCCTGGGAGTCATAATTGCAACCAGACCCGCTATACAAAAGGAGTGGATGATATCGCTGTCCTGGGAAGTAGCCTATGTTTTGAGCAAGTTCATCACTGGGCTCTTACGGCGACATGTTTTGGTAATTATCTTTGCTACACGGCGTCACTCAAATTGCTCATCTTATGCATTGAAAGCTGCCAAACGACGAAGTAGACATTCCGTTTGAAGACCACAACACACCTTCAAGTTATGAACTCTAGGAGGGTATGAGAATGGATATGATACGAGGAACTTAGTAGCCCAATTGTTAGATATATGGGGCTGCCGGGCTGCGGCAGGATGGTGGACATAATGAATCGTGAACAATCGAGGTAGAAGTCTATAATCTATTTGGGCATTCTTCTAAACGGTAGGGATGTCCAAAGCGGCATCCAATTCATCTCAAGACTTATAGATTCAACTAGCTGCAGTATGCTGTACCCACGTTATCGGGAATCATGCTACGGAGGTGCATGCACGAGCGGCGGAGGGATCGATATCGAAGGAAAAAGGAAAGGTAAGACATAGAGCGACTCGGCAACGGCAAGAACTCAGTCGCTCATCCACTCACCCCCGCGCGCAAGCTGCGCAAACACTCCGCTGCGCTCCATGAGCTCCTTGTACGTGGCCTGCTCCGCGACGATGCCTTGCAGAGCACGAGGATGCGGTAGCACATGTGCATCATCGTAGGCTTGTGCATCACGACCAGTGCGGTCGGGCCCTCGACGAATCATGATGCGACTCCACGCATGTTCGCAGCCTCCGCTGGGACCTGGAGGTCCGCGAGCGAAAGGTTCCGGTTTGCGTATGCCACTCGGCGATGAATGTGTCGAAGATGGTCGTGTCGAAGAGATTGGGCTGTTGGCTGACGGCGTCGCAAAGGTAGTGCACTTCCATGGTGCACAGGATGTGCGGGCCGATCCAGACGTAGCTTGTCTTTGGCCCGTATCGGAGTTGAAGCAGTACAGATATTTTGGGTTTCCCGGTGGAAGCCAAAGGGACCGACGAACTTCGCGACATACCCGCTCCCTCCGAGGGGTACGGGAAGGAGATATTGATATAGATGAGGGCCGATGCTAGAGATTTGGGAGTATGAATGCCTTCGGATATTCGTGATAGTGGAGAGTTGAAGGAGCCGGTTGAGGTCGTACTCAGCACGAACGGACCTATGACGTAGTGGACTGTGGTTGCACGGTTGCACGTCAGCTATATCACGAGAGGAGAGCTGTAAGTTAGGAGCTAATAGTTAACTATCTGAAGCGCTTGAATCATCTTCAGAGTAGGTGCCATTTGTGATGAGGGCCGTGCTAACGTAGAAGAGAAGAGCCTCTGTGGGGTAGTTAGCGACACCATATGTGCAGCCTTCGACCAATGGCATGTCACGCATGCAGTATGCTTTTATGGAAATGAATAAATGAATATGAATGTATCTGAAAAATCTGTATTCGCTTCCGAGTGGGCATTGAACACGATGCAGCCATAGACCGTAGTGCCTTACGTAGCCCGGAGATGATTCCTAATTCGTGACGAGAGAGCGTGAACCGAATGAGCTCGTCTCCATGGTCGCATCTGGTTTAACCAGCCTGCCGGCGACCCAGCCCGGGCCGTAGCGTTCTCCTGCGGAGAGTGTTGCAGATATTGATGGGTACGAGCCGAATTTCTAGGTGTTCCATAGGTGCGCAGCTCGATGTTTTCGTAATCTCGGCCGAGGAGTATCAACGTACTTAGAACCAGTGTCTTCTTCGGCTCGTAAGTGCATGGAGAGAAGCCGAGCTGTACGGCGCGCCGATCGTCGCCAAACCGTTTTTCTCCCTCGACCCAATTGTCAATGTGATCCGTGGGACATTCGTGGTGCTCCGGCCGAAGTTCGGTGAACCAATTTTCTTCGCTCAGGGGTTGTGCCCGTGCCCAATGGCCTAATTCCTCCGAAAACTGAGGGCAAGTTCCGAAGCTGATATGGATGCCATCGCACGTTTCGGCCTTGCGAAATATGACACTAGTAAAGTTGGGTGTGGATGGATGCCGCAACCCGGGATTACAAGCGAAGCCCATGACATGGAGCCGGTTGATTATCCAGCGAGGGACGCGGAATGGGATATGGGACTCGGAGTTGATGTCGAGGGGGAATACGAGGAGGCGTCGAGCAGGATCGTCGCTGTCCTCATATAATGTCGGATAAGGATAAATATAGATGTCGCGCCATTGGGCTTTGACGGTCCTTCCTCGGAAGCGTAGGTTGTATAGGTCGTCCCCAAGGGATGTAATACGACTGGATTGTGCGACAGCACTGGTCTTTCCCCCCGTGTTGAAACCATAGCTAGTGTAATATTTGCGCGCTTTGGGGTCCAGGTCCTCACTCTCCGGCGCTCGATGAAGAAAAAGTCCAACGTGCATGTCAGAGGTTTCGCAGAGGAGGACGGCGATTGTCACCGGTCCTTCCTCAATTAATGGGAGGCGACATTTCATCCCGTGGCTTGACGACTCGAATGAGGGTATTTCAGTATCATCGAAAGCACTATTATGACGTTCGACGTCGTCGCGCGGAGGCTATCCAGTGTCAGTTTGTCGTACACGTATAGTATAGTTACTATCACTTACATGAATTTGTCTCTGGAAACTCAAGTACGGTTGAAGGGGATTGGCGAGCTGAGGGGTAAAAGATATAATCTTGCCATAGAAAGTCAGCTTGAAATCAGCGGGTGATGAGGCAAACAGGAAGCTGTCTCTGAGGGTTGGTGCGTGGAACATCGTCATTATTTGATCTGGGGGAAGAGGTTCTCCGCCTTTATTAGGGTCGTAAGCTTCGCCCCAAGCAAAGAGACTTGTATCGTGAGACTGCTTCACGAGCTCTTGTTGGAGTCGCTGGAAAGCTCGGCGACCTTCTCCGTATATCGTCGGCATGTTGATGTCGAACAGTCCGAGAAGGCAATAAGCTTCATCTTCTACCCTCGTTGTGTGACGCTGCGATGCCCAAGACATTCGTTCTGCGATCGATGCAAGATAGAAGGGGGTTTTCCGGGTGAGGAAATCCACGGAGACTCCAGTGACTTCACTGAGCAAAGGAGCCAGGTCCTGTTTTGTACCGAGAATCGTCTTCCAATCTTGTGCAACAAACACGACAAAAGCTGGGGCGATGAGTTCTTGCAAGGTCCATCCCCGTGTATGCCACTTGGAACTTCTGAACGGAGAGTTGGGGGCCCGGACATCGCAGCTCCCGGGAACGTCTTCCATATAGACGTAGCAGACTTCGGAGCAGGCATACCACGAGAACATTGAATTGATGGCCTCTGATAATTCGGTGCTACTCGTCTTGTCGATGCAACAGGTGTCTATCCACACCCACGCGTAACCATCGGCAAGGGCCTGTTTGCAGCACATACGTATTTTAGAGCAGACGGTACCAAGGGGGTTCTTACGCCATTTCTTGCACCTATTTCCTATATCTTGCACCTCCTTGTATAATTGCTCTCCAGTTGAGGCCCATGTATGGGATAGGATTGCGTAGCCCCCTTCGACAACAGTCGGATCTGGAAAAGAATGGAGCTCCGCCCGACTGGTGCTTAGGAGCCACATAGGGGGCCCGCTATATTGGATTTCGTTCAGGATAAGCGTGACAGCACCGCGAAACAGGACCAACCGCGTCGGATCGGCGGATGCTGGATGAGGTTGCCGATGTTGTAAAAGCTAACTCGGACAGTGGCGGGCTAGGATCTATGAAGTCACAGCGGATGGATGCTCAGATGAGAAGCGAGTTTATAGAAGCGACGCACTGAAGACCTCGTATAGCACGTCCTGGTTAGTTTTTGCACCCTTTCGTCAAGATCGCGGGGTGCGTAGGAACTCGTTCACTTCGGAGGAGATCGATTACCATCTCGAAGTCCGTGGGAAAACGTATTAGTCATGTGCGACTTGTCTGAGTCGCGGCTTAATACGGTGCGCCTGGCGCCAGCTCGCCCTCGATATTTGCGAACGATGTCTTCGACGTCTCAACCCCTGCCGAAATTCATCACGGTCGACCCGCAAGCAACACACACCGCAACGGTGATTCTTGCTCATGTAAATGCTTCTAGATATATATGTGATAATGACAGCGATATCCGACTGATACACTTGACTCTCAATGGATACCCAGGGACTTGGAGACGCGGGTGATGGTTGGAAACTCATGACGGATATGTTCGCGCGCGATCCTAGTCTCCACCACGTAAAGTGGATCTTACCCAAGGCGTGAGCTTCGAGCTTCTCGCCTCACTGAGCTTATTTCCGATACCTTCAATTTATGCTCGCAGACCTCTCCGCACTGTGGTGGCAACTGGCGGGGCCGTGGTGCCAGCATGGTAAGCCCATTTCATCCTAATGATTTTATGGACACTGCATGCCCAATCATTATCATGACACTCATAATTTTATTCAAGGTTCGATATATTCAGATTTGAGGACCTCGATGACCGTACGGACGTAGACGGCATGCTAGAGAGCGCGCAATCGCTCACCCAGCTTATCGCGGCCGAGGTGGAACTGGGTATCCCGGAAAATCGAATCGTTCTGGGTGGCTTCTCCCAAGGCGCCGCAATGACTCTGCTTACTGGCCTTACATTCAAGGGGCGGCTTGCGGCTCTCTAAGTTGTCCTGAGTGGGAGGCTTCCCGCACCAGATACAGTACGCAAGGTGAATTTGATTTACTGGCGGAAGATATTTTGGCTTGCTGATGCGAGTTCCATTCCAGATGGCCTCTGATCAAGCCAGACAACTGCCCATCTTCTGGGGCCACGGGAAAGCAGATCCGCTCGTTACCTTCGAAAAAGCCACATCATCGTTGGAGTTCCTGAAGGCCCATCTTGGAATCGATAAGGTCGAGCCCGATGCCGTGCTTGACGGAGGGATCGAATTCCATGCGTATGACGCTCTCCTGCACACAGTGGATGACAGGGAGCTAGATGAGCTCCGAGCTTTCTTGAAGAAGGTGGTTCCGTAGGGGAGTACTCAATGGTTGACTGATCTTAGCCTTCGTCCTCACCTCTTCCGCCGAGTGTTAAGATCTGATTAGGGCGAACAAATTCTTGTAGCTATGCAATTTAGAGCACCCACTCTGCGTGCGTTTGTTTATTCTCAGAGCTCACCAGTAGGCACTACCAATTCTCCGCGCATGACCTCACGTACGCTTCCACTCAGTTGGATCTGCTCGATCTCGTTGTCCGTGCCAATGACGACGTCTACCGTGATTTCGCTGCGTCGCTTCATCTCTACCCCTTGAGTAATTGACACAGACCATCTAAGGTTGTTATGCATAAGGTCAACGAGAATGCGCGATGGAGTCCTCTTGGGACTTACTTTCCGGGGCCTTTCTGCCTACATATCCATCCCGAGAGACAAGACGCAGCCGAGCCCGTAGCTGCACCAAATCCAGAGTCAGTAGAGAAAACACGTGGTGAATAGCGGCTTCCACGTACCGGGATCTTCCAGAGGTCCGAGGAACATTCGTGTCCTCAGCCGCACGACGTTCCCCTCTTCCCCCGTGCGCACGAACGAGTAAACCCCCACGAGCCCCTCCCACGCACCCAGAACGCCGTCCTCAGGGCGCACACGTGTCGCGAACGGTTGCAGCCGCGCGAGCGCGTCCTCCGACGCGAGCTCGACGAGGACGAACGACATGCCCTTCACGATCGACGCGACGGGGTACGTCTCTCCCGGGCCGAGCCCCTTGTAGTCCTGAGGTGCCAGCGCGGACTGCAGCTGCGCGAGCTGGGAAACTGGGAGGAGGCCGTGGTCCTTGAAGCCGACCGCGACGTCGACGCGCGCGCCGGTCAACGCGCTGGCGGAGTCGAACACCCGCGCGGCGGGCATGTCGCCCGCGAGAGGGCGAAGTATAATTTCTCGATCGGGGAAGCGGCGCGCGGAGAAGAAACCGGCGCCAACGGTGGGGTGGCCCGCCCATGGAATTTCGGCACCGTCTTCGATGTGAATGTTCAGTGGGATAATGACTAGGGAAGCCACGCGTGAGCGATGCTGAGGAGCAAGCTATGCTGAGAAGATGAAAAGAGGACGTACTTGCATTGTTTGGGCCCTCTTCCCCTTCGTGAACAAAAATCGTTTCCGACAAGTTGAACTCGCGCGCAATGGCGGCTCTCTGGGCCAGCGAGAGCACGGTTCCGGGAGGCACCGTAACCACCGCGAGCTGATTGCCAGCGAACGGCGTGTCCGTAAAGACGTCGAGAGTCGTAAAGGGGATCGTTTTGGTAGTCATGCTCGTCGTATTCCTGTGCGGGTCTCGGGAATCGGTTTGAGTTAGACTGGATAGAGAGCGTGCGTTATAAAGGTTATTGGGCGCTTGTGGCGACCCAAGTCTAGGAGTGACTCGTCCCCGGCGGATTCCGTCAAGGTTCGGACGCAGCTGACTCTGAATGACTTCGTCAGTGACGCTTCCGCTCAAAGAGTGTGGGATAGTGAGAAGTGTAATAGTCTGAACAATCTAGGGACAAATCCAGAATTATGATACACATCGAACGCCGCTAACGTGCCATGCCCAGTCCTTCATCTTATCCAGGTCGACACCAACACCAGGGGATAGATACCTATGCTACGTCAACACTGACGCTCTCATCTAGACCGACTTCGATGATGCGTTCGCCATCTCGTACAGCTTCTCCTTGTCGCCGCTCTCATCGACGAGCGCACGAAGCATGCCCTTCTCATTCTTGAGCAGCTCGCTCGGGGTGCCGAACTCCGCCTGTAAGATCGGTGTAAGCTAGCTAAGGAATCGGATGCGTACGAAAAACTCACAATGCGGCCAGCATCAAGCACAAGCTAGAGAATGACGTTGTTAGTTATCACGTAACACGCTTTACTGCAGAACAAAGCCTACGATTTTGTCCGCGTCCATGATAGTCTGCAGGCGATGAGCAATGGTAAGGAGGGTGACGTCCTTGCCCAGCTCCTCGCGCAATGACTTCTGGATGATCTCGTCCGTCTCATAATCTGCAACATAATCAGCTTCAATCATCTCTCTGAACAGTGACAAGAACATACCAATAGCAGATGTAGCTGTAAATTGGATGCAACGCAGAGATCAGGACACACCCCATCACTCCACAATACCGTGTACGTACCTTCGTCGAGAATCAGCAGTTTGCTCTGACGCACAATCGCCCGCGCGAGCGCGAGGATCTGGCGCTGGCCAACGGACAGGTTGCTGCCTCCGCTGGAGATCGGCGAGTCGAGCGTGATCCGGCCCTCGTCCGTCTCGCTCTGGAGCGAGAACAGGCCCGCGGCGCGCAGCGCGTCGTTGAGCACGACGTCGTCGTAGAGCGAGAAGGGATCGAGGTTCTGGCGGAGCGTGCCGCTGAGAAGCTCGGGCTGAAATGGACGAGCGCATGTGTTAGCTGAGAACAGAGAGCGTGCTGCGAAAGGACACGCACCACTTGAGGGATGATCGTGATGTTGGAGCGGAGCGCGTCGAGGTTGACGGAATCCGTCGCGATGCCGTCGTAGTAGACCTTGCCCTCCGTGAGGATCAAGCGGAGGAGCGACAGAGTCAGGGAGCTCTTTCCGCTACCAGTGCGACCAACTACACATCCCAGTCAATGAGGGTCCCCCTGATTTTCATACACGCGCACTCACCAATGCCAACACGCTCGCCAGACTTAACCTCGAACGAGATCTCGTGCAGGACGCGCGGGCCGTCCGCCGAGTACCTCGCCGACAGCTTCTCGACAATCAAGTTACCGCTCGCGGGCCAGTACGCAGGAGGAATGCGGTCCGCGCGGGGCTTCGGCTCGTGCTCGATCTCGAGGTACTGCTGGATGCGCTCCAAGCTATTGCCGTTGACCTCGAACTCGTTCAGGATGCGGATCCACCACAGGATCATGCCGCTGAAGCCCACTGCAGTCGCGCGTCAGCGCCAAATTCACGTTCATACTAGCAAGCGGGACACATACCAGCCATGTTGAGCGAGAAGCCCGTGTTCGCCGCGCGCGCGTCGGTGCCGTACACGATGTACGTGGCGAGGCACGCCGCGAAGAGCGCGCCGAGCGACTCGATGCGGACGGACACCCAGCGGTTGAGGTTGTAGAACGTGCGCGCCGTGCGCACGTACTTGTCCAGGCGGCGGTGCGACTCGGCGCGGAACTGCGCCTGCGCGCCGTACGCGCGGATCGAGGTCAGGCCCGAGATCGCGGCGCCAAAGTGGCCGAGCACGGGCGCGCGCGCGTTGCTCATCTCGCGCTTCACCGAGAGCTGCGCCTTCATGTAGATCTGGCCGCACCACCCGCCGAGGACGGTGATGAGCGCGCCGGGGATGGTGAAGATGGGCGAGAAGGTGACGACGGCGATGAACTTGCCGAGCATCGCGACGGTGAGCTCGAGGACGAAGCCGAGGTTTTGCGCAAGTTGCCCGTCGACGGTCTGGATATCCTGGGTGCAGCGTGTGATGATACGAGACGTAGGAGTCTTGTCGAGCCACCTGCCAAGGGAAGTCAGCAAAGCGGCTTTTAAGAAGGGTGTGGAACGCACCTCATAGTAGCACTGAGAACGGAGCCAACGAGAGTCTTGTGGATCTCGCGCGAGGCGCGGAGGACGCCAAACAGATACACAACATAGCTGATACAGTAGCATATGATGCCTATAGCCAAGAGGATGTTGTACACCGTCAGGTAGCTTTAAAGCAAGTGTCAGTCAATCGCCCAGAGATGAGAATTAAAGCCACGTACTAGGTAACGGAGACGTCGTCCTGCTCGTGAATCTCGTACTGCTGAGCCCAGTAGCCCAGCCAGTAAGTTTGGACGACGCTGAGCAGCTCGCAGCATCCCAGGAACGCGGTAAACGCCAGCCAGAAGAGGAACGTGTGTCCGCCTCCCATGCTTGACAAGTACAGCCGCACTGAATGCGTCTCAGTACACCCACTATCGCTGTTATGAGCTGTGAAAGAACTCACAAGACGCCCAGCTGATGTGGCCCTCCGCAATCTCCTCCTCGACGATCAGCTTGCCATCGGTCTTCTTAGGAGCAGCCTCTTCATCAGGCTCGACGCCATCGACCTCGTTCTCGGCCTTCGCCATCTCGGCCTGCTCCTCGGCGAGCTCTTTGGACAGCTTGTCGTCCTTCGCGAGCACCTTGGAGAGCGTGCCCTGGCTGACGACGCGGCCGTCGGTACCGAGGGAGACGACAAAGTCCGCAACGGGGCTGGCCATGGCGACGTTGTGTGTCTAGCGCAGGCCGATTAGCATCCAGGGAACGTTTCCTGCAAGAGAATAAATGCTTACCACAAGCACCACCGTGCGACCCTTGAGCAGGTCGCCCTTGAAGCACTTGTCAACGATCCAGCGGGAGGTGTGGACGTCGAGCGCGGCGAGGACGTCGTCGAGCAGAAGAATGTCCGCCTTCGAGTAGACAGCGCGCGCCAAAGTAATACGAGCCTAGATGTACAGTGTTGAGCAACGATGCACGCCGTGCGTCTACAACATCGCATACCTTCTGGCCACCGCTCAGGGTGAGACCCTTCTCGCCGACCTCAGTCATGTCCCCAGCGTCGAACAGCGACAAGTCGCGCTTCAGCGCGCACTGGTAAATGACTGCGAAACCCCCACCGTGAGCAACCGGCGAGCGCTCAGAGCGCACCACCACTCACCCTTGTTGTACCGCTCCTCGTCAAACGGCGCGCCAAACAAAATGTTGTCCTTGATCGTCTCGTTCTGGACCCACGACTCCTGCGCGGCGTACGCGACGCCGCCCGCGCGGGGCAGGCTGACGTACGAGTCGGGCCCGTTCGGGACGTAGTGCAGCTCGCCGAGGAGCGCCATGAGGAGGGACGTCTTGCCGGAGCCGGTGGGGCCGACGACGAGGTTGATCCTGCCGCGCTTGAACGCGACCTCGTCCTCGATCCGGAGCGTGAAGTTGCGCCGGTTCGGGCCGGGCGTGAGCGCGCCGTCGTTCTCGTTCGACCAGGTGAAGGCGGCGCCGCGGAGCCCGATCGCGTCGCGCTCGAGGGCGGTCTGCGGGGGCACGACGGCCTCGGCGGCGTCGGCGTCTTTCTCGGAGAACTCGTCGAGGAGCTCGGTATTGTTGAGGAAGTCGGACACACGGTCGAGCGAGACCTTGCCTACACGGACGTCAGCTGGGGGAAGTGCATGGGAGCGCGTGAGGCATGCCTTGAACGATGGCAGGCACGAAGGAGAAGACCATGTGCAGCTGTTCCCGCATGACATCGAAAACTAGATCGATCGCATCAGTAACAATTCAGTTTCCCAAGGATTCACACTGACCAGCCATAGAAGAGAAAACTCGGGAAGCTAATGGCAAATTAGCGAAACAGTTACTCTCAGAGAACAATGTTTTTACCAGAGAGGGATCTGCCCATGATGACAGTCTGAACCACCGACTCGTTTCAGATCATGCCATGCGTGAGGACTCAATGACACTTACATAGGTCACAAACGTCGCGACCATGGTCACGATGGGAATGACGAAGCTAGCAAAACCCTGCGTCAGAACATCGCAACAAAGGATAACCCTATTTTCAACGTACTTGATGTTGTTGTTGATGAGTTCAAGAATCTTGTTCTTGCGGATGTACTTCAACTCGTCCTCCCTCTTGTCCCCGAGCTGATCGGCGACGCGAGGCTCCCATCCGAAAAGCTTGACCATGCGGATGACACTCATAGCTGCGACGCAACATGGCATCAGAGTCGCGCGTAAGTGAGCGGGGGGTACGACTTACTCTCAGTGACGTTCTGCACGCGAGCATCGGTCTTCTTCATCTTCTCTGTCTGTACGCCTTGGATCATCGACGCGACGGCGCCTGGAACGGGGAACAACAGGACCATGGCGAGGAGGCCAATGAACGCACTATGAAACGGGTGAGCATCTCTACGATAACCTGGATGTTCGATCAGGCTCACCTCCACCCGAGGATGGAATAGAGGAAGTAGATGGACACGACGATCTGGGCCGGCGCGTAAAGGACTGCACAGCAAACCTCATCAGCGTTGCTCACAACACAACAATGGACG
Source organism: Porogramme epimiltina (assembly GCA_900155495.1). NCBI lineage: Eukaryota > Fungi > Basidiomycota > Agaricomycetes > Polyporales > Polyporaceae > Porogramme > Porogramme epimiltina. Next base: position 94,203 of record FTLJ01000215.1, read on the forward strand.
TGAATGGTGCAAGATACGCACTGACGAAGAGGAAGTCACGTCCGTCGATGAGGGTGTTCAAATCGGTGGTGACCAAGTTGTTGATCTTGCCAATGAGGTTACCGCTGTCTGCAGACGGCACGGGCGTGGCCTTGTCCTCCTCACCCTTCTTGCCGTCTTTGCCCTTCTTCGGTGCCACGGTCGACCCTGCACTCACGGTGCTCGCGCGGACGGTCTCGTCCTCGGTGCTGCCGCTCGCGTCCTCCGCGATCGACGCGTTGTCAGGCGTGTGCGCCGCGGTCGTGGCGCGACTCGAGGCTGGCGTGTCTGAGGACACATCGGACTTCATCCGGATCCTGAGTGCGTGGTCGAACACAAGTTGGGTGATGATAGACTCGGTACGGACGAGCATACGCGTCTACGGGCACGAGTCAGATGTGCACAGAGAAAGCTTTGGAATACTGTGGTAGTCACCGTGATGAAGACATAAGTTTGGATGGCCATGGCGCCGATGACTGGTCCGAGGAACAACCAAGCTATCCAAACCCACGGACGAACAACTGCGCCTTCGCCTCCAGATTCCAAGTATCTTTTGCCATATGTCAAAAAGGAACATCTCGTCGAATAGTGGAACTTACTGAAGCAGCTGGTAAATGCCGACAGGGCTGGCGAACGTAGCAATGACCTGCATTCTCTTAGACGCCGTGTGCAAACTCTCGAAGCAAGGAGCCATACCCGTATAAGTAGCATGACTGCCATGATACTGTATTCTTTCGTGAACACGGTCATGATGCCGAAGAACAAATGACGCTTCTTCGGGCGCTGGAAGGGATCCAATTGAGGGAACGCTCGCTTGACCAGGTTTGTAGCGTAGTCATAGTCTGCTTGCGGAGGAAGCTGTTCATATGGGAGGTGTGGGACTTTGTACGCCTTCCAGATGATCTGATCGAGGAACGTGTAGGTCAACATGGACAAGATTGAGGCCGTCTGTTCACTGTTGACTTGAGGCGCCGGGTTCTAGAAACCAGAATCGTGTTCGAGGCGACGCACGGACTCTAAGGTACATGAAGCATACCTTGGGATCAACAGGGACGTACTGCCGCGGCACAACGAGTGGGATTACCACTGCCGCGAGGGTAAGGAATGCCATCTTTACCCATAGCAGCGAACCTTCGGCAGCATCCACCGGGTGAAGGGTGAATGTCGCGAGAGGCCACAAATCACGGTATGCATACACGGCCCACACGGCCAGGAGCACAAATGCTAGATGCCTCGTAACGAGTCTGATCACGCTGAAACGTCCTACCACAGATACAAACGCCAAGAGAGACGCGTATGCCTGAGGGGGAACGCGTCATCATATAGTGGACGGAGGGGGAGTTAGAGGACGTACATATGTGGCGGTGATCCCGACCGCAAGCCAACGCGACTCAATCAACTCCGGGCCCTCCCCGCGAGGTTGGGCGAGACTTGGGAAGGAGAGACCGAGCAATGTGAGACAAGCCAGGAAACGGGCGGCCTTGAACCCGAAGATGACAGGCCCGCCGAGCTGTGCAACATGCGAGGTGGAATGAGGGCCGTGCCCACTCGACTCTACATCTTCGGTCGCCTTCAACGATGCGTCCGACTTGGAGAACTTGGCGCAGAGGCGCTGCGCGGGACCGGAGCGGCACGCGAGTTGGAGAGCGAGTACCGCCAAAGACAGGAGCGCGGTAGCCGCGGGGTAGGCGAGCGTGTTCTTCCATGGTCTTCGACGGCGCGAAAATAGACATGGTGCGTGGGTATATGGATATATGCACTCTAAAGGAGAACCACGTACATGGGCTCCTCGGGGTCGAACTGGAAGACGCCATAGGACGCGGTCGGGGACGATAAGACGGCGGCGTTGCCGAGGACAGCCTGCGACCGCTGCAGCCAAGTTGGCGGACGCCAGCTGGCGGACATAGCGGACGAGGGGGAAGCGGGGGGAAGCGGACGAGGTGGAGAGAAGGAGAGTTATGTGCCGGGGGAGAGCGCGTCCCAGTCACCCCGCCGGAGCCGTGCTCGCTCGACGGAGAGCGTGTGGCATGTGCTCACTTCCACTCGTTGATCGAGACGCGGTCCTCCTGCCGGTCGGCGCTCCCTCCTTCGGGCCATCCGTCCCTGAGATCCATCACGCCCTGACCGATCCGAGCCACGTTATCGCTCTCTCGGCTCCTCCCAGCCAATCCGCGCGTCCACAAAGTCCGTTCGCTCCTCGTCCTCCACCACGACCATCTGCTTATCCACATTCAACCAGATTCAAAACAAAGCGCAAAGGCGCATTCAAACCGCCCCAGTGTTCCACTCACATCAGCTCCCGTAAGAGCTGTCGATCGGTTTACGTATCACCCAGACTCCCCATCCCTAAAGGATCCTCCTCGGCGCTTCTGTGCTCAAGATCCTCACAAACGGCGAGGATTTTACATAAAGGATGCTTCCTTTGTGTTTGCGAGCCTCCCGACTATCAAGGACTGTGTCGCTCCCAGAAGAAACAGCTCCGTGCTCTTCGCCCATACCCGAGTTTATCGCATAGTGTGCCCCAAACATAGCTTGTGCTGCGTCAATTTATGGATTGACGCCACTATCAGCGACGCCAAAACAATCTGAGCGACTGTTTACAAAGCAGTCATTTCACCCTCGAGGTTCAGCGTGGAGGGTCATGAATACGACGATACCACCATGGGAGGATATGATGGGAACAATCCCACCGCCATGACTCGACCGTCAGTCTAGGCGGTCCCGTGAGCTGTCAACGAAAGCCACAAGGCGAGTTTCTTATTGCCCGGGTACTAGACAACATTGAACTCTTACTTCAAGCCTGCAGGAGCTCGCGCATATACGTCATCTGCGAATGTTACCGACTCCTCGACTCCGATTACTCCGGATCTAGCACCCGGGAATCCGTCCATGCTTGGTTCGTTTATCTACAATCAGTTCCCTCCAGGCTTTCCCTAAACGACAGAGTATTATATGCGCTAGAAAACAATTGCTAGGAAGCCAGTCGTGGTCGTATATCCTATATGACGTGTCGAAGATCAATTCCACAATATCCTCTGGATCGGGATACAACTAACTTCCCCTACAAAAACCGTATATGTAGATGCGGAAACAGAGTATGTGTATAAATTGGCTTTGAGAAATCGAATGATATACGATATCAGAGGGCATCACGACGATGTCATGGCTCGAATACGATTCTTGATGTGGGAAGCACAGACGAGGAAAGCAGAGAAGGTGTTGGTTCGGCGGAGAGCCCTGAAAGGCCTTTCGAGAGGTAAGTACATGGTGCGCGGTACATTGATTATCATACTGATAGAAGGCGATCAATGAGAGTGTCCGCCAGCGAAGCCGGACAGCGGGTGTAGGTAAGAGAACGCATGAAAAAGGAGATTCAAACACATCGCAAAACAAAACACATCTACTTCCATAAGAGCTAGCGGTAGTTGGCGGCACCACAAACGATTCGGACTCGGACGGCTCAGGGAAGTGCCAGGACCGTCTCCCCGGGGTACAAATAATGGCACCCCGCCGTCCGATCCACTCGCATTATGGCTGTCAGGTTCTGGCCCTGGGGATAATAGAGACTCCATAGCCACCGCGATTATCTGATTTTGCCCAGTGTACCGTATAACCTAACGGCGCAAGAAGCCATCAATGAACTTCACAAGTCTTCCCTCAATAAGCAAACTACTCACCATAGGAGGTGTGCGTGACCCGACCGGCACGCCCTGCGTGCCGATCCTGTAGGAGAGTATGTACGGTGGGCTGATGTGTTCGCATGTACTTGTGCAATGGGTGCCCGGGAGGGGTGTAAAATCGTCCTCCATTACTTCGCGCCATCTTCTCCCGGCGCAGTCCAATCCATTCGCATTGTGGCTATCAGGTTCTAGCCCTGGGAGTAGTGGAGACCCCATATCCCCGATCGGACGGCGTGCTACTATGGTAATAGTAGGCTGGCGATATTTTACTATCGGGACGACACATTCTAGTGTGTAAATTGAATCCCATAGTGAGCTTGTTGAAGGCGAGAACAAGGCCGAAATGGCTGTGCATCAATTGGGTGCTAGTCAGGACACATTCTCCAGTGATGCTCGAGGGGGCCAAAAATCGATAAGAGAGTGCCACTCACGTCCGTTGATCGGGGATAACTCGCGTGCAGTATAGAAGGTTTGGATTGAAGATGCGGGGCTAGGGTTCTCATCAACGGTACCGGTGTCCCCATAGCACTCGGACTGGATCGGTAATTCGGATTCTTCCAATTGCTGAAGGCTCGAGCTACATCAAAATCAACGTCTATCCTCGTGTCTAATATAGATGTTGTCAGCTTGAAGACACTTACATGCATAAGGGAGTTATTGACGAATCCACGATATCACTTAGCATCATGAGGAAGGGCAGCACAATGTTGCGTGCAACCACAAAGAGGGAGGGAGATTAGAAGAGATAGGGGGGGCTCGGGCGCACGCGATAAAGTCAGCCGCCCGGGAGTACATGTAATCCATTTTCAGTAGGAAGGAGTGCCTTTCTGGGCAGTGGGCATCTACATCTACTAGCGCCGAGACTGAGACAATTATTACACGATGAACCACGAGCAGTTGTGTATACTCTATAACTAGTACATACGGCTATGAGTGTGATGTATCTAGAAGCTGTTGGGGGAGGATTCGAAGTTAGAATCCACATGCTGTGATTTACATGGTTTTAGCCAACGAAACGTTATACTGCTATCTAACTAGAGTTCCTGAGTCTGTAGCCCAGGCAACATCAGTAGGTGTAGGCAGGGAGAAATATGACGGAAACCACTAACCTCGTCACGTCGTGTGTGGTGTAAATTAGAGAAGCACCATCGCGTTCGCCAAGACTGTACGACTAGTTCGTCATAGGACTAAAGCAGCGTCAGGATCCCGGAAGCTTATCGTATATTTGAGCAGTATACCGATTATCAATGACTTCCTTCATATGAGGAGCGGTGCAGGATATGGATGTTGAGGCCACTGGAATTTTTCAGGTTCCAGTGTCACAGGGGAGGAGTAGACATTCGAAGGACTGGTCCACAGCTGCGGTCATGATCAGCGAAAGCCATGTATACCACTGCCCATAAATCGCACATACTACTAGTGCATGACCACGCTCCTGACAAGAGAAAGGATCTTAGGTCATTTTGCGAGGAAAATACGGAAGGGAAAGCAAGAATGAATTTAAATCTGAAAAGATGAGGCGGCGTCAATCTCCTATGAATGGAATAGGCGCATACGAGCACGTACTGAACACTCCCACTGCGCTTGCGTATCGGGTTAGAAAGGAGCTATTGCTGCTCAGTAAAGGCGAGGCGATATGGGTGCAAGGAACTCACAATCAGGATATGTTTCCTTTGATACTTCCGCAAACCCCGCTACGCCTTGCAGGGACGGTATCAGACCGAGGTATCTAGTATTGGTAGTTATTTGATGGGATGCTCACCTGGGTTCTTACAATTGGAGTCGTAAGACGATGTGAGACGTCGACGACTGCGGGTGGACGTCGAACGAGGGCAGGATCCTTCTCAAGGGGGAGAAGTGTATGCTTACCACTCATTACTATGGCGGTCAAATGTCTCCCGGGGGTACAGCCGTGCGAAGGCAGGGACTTGGCCCCCTTTTCGAATGTCACTACCTTCCTGCAGTTCACGTTTGTGGTGGGAAGCTCGTCGGTGTCGCTGTCCTCTCCGACGGACATCAATCCTCAAGAGTAGGGAAAGGGGAAGGGAAACTTTGCGTAGCCTTTGGGGTCAGCGTCGACAGAGAAGCCGCAAGGACGCCAGCTCTGAACGAGGCTGGAGCTCAGGGACAGCGAGCATCCCCAACGGAGGGAAACTGCACTCTATTCACCAGCACCTCCTGTCATCCACCTGTTGTCAACCTCGGCACATGCGTCGTTCCGTGTCCACATTGGGATGAACCTAGCAGCACTGAAGGGCTCCCTGCGCGCGCCCCGTTTCCCGCTCGGACCTCCGCGAGTGGGAAGATCACGCACCTGTCGTGCTGCGGTCCCGTGTGTACAAGTTCCGTCGCGCGTCCGGGGCCGATGCAATTGTCGAAGGGCGCGAAGACCGGGAGTCCATGAGGCCGTCGGCGGTGTCGGTGAGGGGCAACAAATGGCGTACCTTGTATGACACCGCGAATGTCTCTCTAGGCCGCGTACAACACGTCGAAGCACCACTGTATGATATTCGAGTACGGCAAGGGAGAAGGGGGGCCAGACGGAGGCGACCAGGAAGAGGCGTTGAGACGAGGCAGGGCCCGTTGTGGTTCCGCAGCTGTGAGAACCCGAGAAGGGCGTCCGTGGGAGGGCGCATGTGGCCCCGTTTTGATTTTTGTGGGCTTGAGCGCGAAATCGTATGGTTTGGGCCGCCGGGCGTGTTGGAGCAGGAAAATCGCCTCATGCTGGGCTACCGGGCGCCTGAGCACGCCATCCGGGAGCAGAATTTTCGCGAGGATCTTCTCAGTACTACGAGGGGCTTGCACCCAGGCCGTCAGGAAAACGTCGGAACCGTGAGGGCATGTCGAGCGGGTAGCGCAGGGGGCCACAGCGCGCAGCAACGGAAATGCCCTGGCCGCCAGCCCTGGTTGAGGCGCCGTGAGAAAACGTAACGAGATAAGAACAGTGGTTACGTTCGCTTACCGCCAGCGGGAGGCCCTGAGATTCAGTCTCGACAAAGAGTGCCAAGGAAAGCCAGCATGGCACGTACATTGTAATTGCCAGCTTCCATAACGGAGACCCCCTGCAACCCGAGGGCGCACGGTCGGTTATAGTCAATGCCGAACGCCGTGCATGCTATGACGATGAGGGGGCGGCCTGGCATGCGCGCGGCGCGCGGCGAGTAGGTCCAAGACACCGGGCAGCACAGCCAGCGGGCCTGGCTAAAAGGACATGCAGCGAGGTCGTCGATCGGAGATGCCGGCGATTCAGGGTGAACGCCGACTCGGGAAAGCAACATACATAATGTCAGCAATTAGAAGCCACTGGGGTGAACCTACGATGACGAGGTTCGGCGAAGCTCGTTATCGCAGGCTCATCGCAGTGCAGGGCCAGCTGGGCACGCTCGTACCAAGAGAATGCGAGGACTTCTGAACGCAGCCCCTAGAGGATGCGATGCAGACCTGGAAAATGTCATTGGATGAGTGTCCGCACCAGGGATCGCGATAGAGTTGTGCTCAAACTTGACGCGAGCGGAACAGATCGCCCAGGGCGGAGGGCACCATTATCATATGGATCTGGCGTAGGCGAGGGCGCAGGCGGCTCGGTGCGTGACGGGCCCAAGTGCAGTTAGAGCGGAGGAAATAGACGTCGGTCGGAGGCAGAACGACCGCCTCGGTCGCGGGCGCGCGCCTTCGAGCTTCGCAGCGCAAGCGGGGGGCGCCAAGAGCAGGTGGGAAGATGGGCCGGGGGCGCGGCACACGCGCGGACACGGAGGGCGCGCCTGGCGAAGCGGGCAGCGTGGAGCGGGTCAAGCGCAGCCGTCCGACGCTCCACGACGGGGAAGGCCAAGGCCCACGGACGCGCCGCCCGGTATCCAGGCCAAGCGCAGCGGGAATGCGCCCGGCTATCCCTCGATAAGTCGCGGCGCGCAGGCTGCACGGGCGCGCGCGAGCGCGGGCTGTTCGGGGGCTGTCGTTCGCGCGTTCCCGTGCTGCGCGTCCCAGAAGCGCGTTCCAGTGAAAGCCAAGCCTCGATTTCCGCGCGTCGACCACGGCGTACGCGACTGAAACGGGCGAGGGGGCGCGGAGACGAGGAGAGAAGCATGACGATAGGCCGTCGACGCGACCGACGTGGTGGTGCAGCCGTGAGAAGCGCCCAGGCGCGCAGATCTGCACGGGCCGGGCCGACGAATCGAGACAAGACCCCTTGGGAAGCGTAGGCGCCGTGACGCCAGCTTGTCCGCGTCCGCGTTGGAGCGACCCTTACCGTGGAATACCAAAGCGGTATGTGTTCGCATCGTGTCCTCGACCATTACACAGTTCTCTCTCGGCGCTCCAGAATGCTTACCCTCATCCCGCAGATCGCGTATAAAATGGCCAGGGTCTCTCCAAGATGCCCCAGACACGCGCCGTTCTGCGCCCTCCCCCAGCACACGCACCTCACGAGCTCGTCAAGCCATCGAGTCCGACACGATGCCCTCCGCTGCTTTCCTCATATACTCGGGGGTCATGCCCCTGATTAAGACGTGCGCACACGCTCCTCCTGCTCCCGTATTCCTCCCCCTCACCATGACCCTCCAGGTACATCACCATCGTCGCCGGATACATAATAGGAAAAATGGGCCTCTTCCCCGCGGCGGCATCGCGAGGAGCGTCTCTAGTCACCATGAACATCGCTCTGCCTGCTCTCATCTTCGCCAACGTCATCCCCGCCTTCAGTCCGTCGAATATCGCGGCGTTGGGCCCGCTATTTGTCACGGCATTCACCTACCAGGCGATTGGCTTCGCGTTCGGCGTTATCATCCGGGAGATCTGTTACGTCCCGCGTAACTTCTGGCAAGGTATCATTGTTCTGAGTGGCATGAGCAACTGGGGAAATCTCCGTGAGTCCCCCGGCAGCTACACGCGCGTTCGTCGTCCGCTAATTCTTCTACCAGCAACCGCCGTGGTTCTGTCGGTTACCGAACAACCCCCCTTCGACCCGACGACAGACCCAGCTCGTACGTTCCTTTTTCTCCACCCCATATATTCAGTCAGTTCTTTTCTCACGACCATCGCATCCTCCAGTCGGCATTTCTTTCATTTCAATCTTCATCGTCACATACCACATCGTGTTCTGGATGCTCGGGGCAGCCCACTCGCTATCGTGGGACTTCCTCCCCGGCGTCCCTCAAGGCGAGGCCGCTGAGCGGCGGGTCTCATGGAAGGAGAAGCCCCTCGGGAGCCTCTTCACGCGCTACATCCTCAAGCAGCCCGTCCCTAATTCCTTCGCACTCCCTCCCCCCAGCCCACAATCGGACGAGGAGTCCCTCTCGCCGTCGGAGAAGCAAAATGCGGACGCGACCGCTACCTCGGCTCCGGTCTCTGCAGATGTGACGAGGTGCCCGACGCCCGTGGCCGACAACGCTGTGGCGCACCAGGACCAGAGCGGTCCTCAGAAGGAGGCGCCGGCGCTGAAGGTTGTCGAGACAGAGGTGCCCGACGCTCCCGCGACGCCGACAACCCCGACGTTCGTGCAGCGGGTGCTCAGGTTCTTGAAGCCGCTGTCGGTGATCGTCAGCCCCGTCACGATCACGCTCGCGATCTCGCTTCCCATCGCCCTCATCGCCCCGCTTAAGGCTCTTTTTGTCGACGTCTCGGACCAGGGCGGCCCTGTGTTCCTTGCGCCGGACAACCGCCCGCCTCTCGCGTTCACGATCGACACCGGTACGTGCCTTTGTTTTATTGAGTCGCCGCATGCTCACCTACCGACTGGCCAGCTCAATTCCTCGGCGGAGTTGCTGTCCCGCTTGCCCTCATCCTCCTCGGCGTCAGTTTCTCACGCATCCAGCTGCCGCGCCCTCTTTCGCGGCTCCCGATTGCAGCAATGTTCATGACCACGATGGCGAAAATGGTCATTCTCCCGGTGGTCGGCGTATTCTTCGTCATCGCCCTCACGGACACGGGTTTCCTTGACCGTAAGGAGAAGACGCTTAGGTTCATTCTGATTTTCCTCAGCGGGACGCCTACGGCTGTCAAGTGAGTGCCTCTACGATGGCGGAATGGATGTGCGTATTGACTCTGGTACAGCCAGCTTGTCGTCGCGTCTTTGTATGCTCCGGGTGGGAAGACGAACACCCTTGCCGCTTTCCTCTTTGTCCAATGTGAGCATTGGTTTCGCCGTGAATCATCTACTCTGACTAATACACTTCCTTTCTTACAGACGTTTTCATGCTTATCGCATCATCGTATGTCTCTCGTGTTCTTCTAACGTATATCTCTTGGCTAATATCTATTTCAGGGCCCTCACTGCCGTCGCTCTCCTCCTCATCTAGTTACCCACAGCTTTCTCATCTCAGCTTTCCAAGTTTTCCACACTTGCGGCCTCATGGGCCACTTCACGGATTGACACGATTTCACCGGACTCCCACCCCATCTGATAGACTGGTTCCGACGCCTCCCTGTATCGTTAGTTGCTTGCACGCCTGTTACGCTTTCCATACTCTGCCATCATCTCACATTCGCGGCCTCCTCATGGGATCCGTACGTCACCACAAGTCACAATCAACTCGATACGCATTTCTCTAGGTTCTTATCATTCAATAGACATGCACTAGTGTGCCCTTCTAAACATCCCTTTTGTGCGGCGCCCCGCGTGAGGTGTTTAAACCACACGTCCCTGCCGAGAGCTTAACAGCTTTTGACGTAAAGTTGGTCGGCGCGGCGTCTCCTCGGTGGCAGTATCAAGGATGTCTCTGAGCCTTGTCAATTCCCATGGTATCTGCGCCACAGCCCGCAGCGCACTTGGTCAACTGACCAGTAGGTTGACATGGCGGCTGCTCAATTGGGATAGTTTTTCCCAGGCTTGCCCAACCCACGCCAAGAGTGTTTCGCCACGTACTGAACTTCGGGAGCTCACCATGGTGGTCTTCTCTGGACAGTACCACCATGTAACACCTCACCCCCACCCGGAGTCGAAGAATAACTACACGATAAGAAAACTTTCAGTAATGCACGACAATGACTAGGAGTCACAGCGGTCGGCCGCCGCGTCTGAAAGCACCTCATGACCTTTAAATTGCTGACTGAGGGATGCTGGTGAGCAAATTGAAATTCTCATTCGGAATTATATATATTCCTCTAATATCTTACGAACGTGTGTTTGTTCCAGCCGCTAAAGAACAAAATTGGTTTCTAGCGAGAGTAGCCATAGCTCACTCAGCTACATACAAAGCGCTCATACAAACATCGACAGAATTTCGCGGGTACATGGCACTCCTGAGGAAGGAGGATGGGCTGACGCGGGCCTAGACCTCGTGTGCATCGAACCACCGCTGCTGATTGGTTGCCAGCCACTGGAGCTGTCCGCGTGAGCGATCAAGGTGACGAAGCGGAACGCAGAAGCGAGGGTCACAAATAGTAGACGCCGCGCCTCCAGACGAATGACTCACATGAGGACGTTCTAGTCATGAACTCGGTTCAAACCACGTCTCCACTCGCATGTTTTCAACCTGCCCTCGCTCGTGCGTCTCCCTGCCCCCTCCCATCCTTTTCCTGAATCTTCACGCAGCGTACTCACTCAGCCCTGCAACAGACAGAAAAAAAACTCGGCTTGTGTCGCGACGTAGCCTTCGAGGGAAGTTCAGGCCTCGTCCCACCTTGCACTAGTGGATGTCGAGTCACACACAATGACTGAGTCCGCTGGTTTTCTCATCTACACGGGCGTAATGCCCCTCATCAAAACGTATGGCCCTACCCCATCACATATTTTCTGCGTCCAACTTTTATTGACTCTGTGCTTTCCAGGTACCTCACGATCATCTCGGGATATGTGGTCGCCAGGATGGGCCTCTTCCCGGAGGCTGCGGTACGTGGCGCCTCTCAGATCACCATGAACATGGCCCTGCCTGCGCTCCTTTTCGCGAACGTCGTCCCGGCCTTCACCCCCTCGAATATATCGGCACTAGGCCCGCTCTTCCTCACCGCCTTCACGTATCAAGTCGTCGGCTTCCTCGCTGGCTACATCATCCGGGAGGTATGCTATGTTCCCCGGAACTTCTGGCAAAGCATCGTTGTGTTGTGCGGCATCAGCAGCTGGGGGAATCTTCGTGAGTTCATTGACGTGGTAATTTCGATGCGCGGTGTCCTTATAGTTGTCTAGCCACGGCCGTGGTCCTATCCATTACCCAGCATGCACCATTCGATCCAACAGTAGACCAAGCGCGTGAGTACTCCGGCCCTTTGGATGTCTTTCGACACAATCATGCTCATTTTTTCTCCTCTAACGTAGTCGGCGTCTCCTTCGTGTCAATCTTCATCGTCGCCTACAACATCGCCTTCTGGATGCTCGGCGCAGCATATTCCCTTTCGTGGGACTATCTCCCGGACGTCCCGCAAGGCGAGGCGGCCGAGCGCCGCGTGTCGTGGAAAGAGAAGCCGCTGGGGAGTTTGTTCACACGCTACGTCCTCAAGCAATCCGTCCCGAACTCTTTCGCGCTGCCGCCCCAGAATCAGACCACGGACGAAGAATTCCCCTCAACTGTGGAGAAGGACAAGGATGTTGAAGGCGCTTTCCCTGCGGCTAGCGGGGCCAATGAGGTCGGGTCTTCGGATGTTCTGGCCCGCGCCGTCACGGACCCCGATACTGAGGTCCAGCTCGCCCGCCGCACGTCACAACTCTCGGCTCCAGGTGCGCCCTCAACTCCGCCGCGAGCGCGCCATTAGGACTCCATCTCACTCGTAGCGCCAGCCTCTGCACACACCCTGCCGGGGAACGAGCCCGAAAACAGCGACGTACACAGCATTTCGCCGATGCTTCGCGGCACCAGGTGGATCGTGCGCATGCTGCGACCATTCCGCGTCATCATCTCTCCTGTGACGATCACACTGATTATCTCGCTGCCTATTGCGCTGATTGCGCCATTGAAGGCGCTCTTCGTCGACATTTCAGACCAGGGTGGGCCCGTATACACGGGTCCGGACGGGCGGCCCCCACTTGCCTTCATGATCGACACAGGTGCGTTTCTACTGTCGGTTTCTTGTGTGGGAGGATACTTCTGACATGCAGCGACGACGGATAGGTTCTTTTGTGGGGGCAGTCGCCGTTCCCCTCGCGCTCGTCCTCCTCGGGGCGGGGTTCGCCCGCATGACGATCCCGCGTCCGCTCACGCGGCTCCCGCTCATGGCCATCTTCCTCTCCACGATGGCGAAGATGGTCATACTCCCCGTCATCGGCGTATTCCTTGTACTGGCAATGACGGAGGGCGGGCTCGTGGATCGCCAGCAGAAGACGCTCCGGTTCGTCATGATGTTCCTTAGTGGGACACCGACAGCAATTCCGTGCGTGCCTTCAGAGGGCGACATATACCACATCGTGCTGATTGAGTAATCTATTCCAGTCTACTGATCGTGTCCTCGTTGTATTCGCCCGACGGAAAGGTGGACACGCTATCGGTAAGTCATCGTTGATGTATGAAAGACATGTATTCACTTAGTTTTGTGCGAGGTTTTCCTTTTCGTCCAATGTAAGCTCCTGTTTCGTATGTTTTGCGTTCTGAGTCTAATTTTGCTCTTAACTTGGTAGACGTCTTCATGTTCCTCTCGTCCGCGTGGGTGTATTACGTCACCGATTCTTCCTTCTTCCCTGCTGACTGCTCGACTCTAGTACTCTCACCGCTGTTGCACTCCTACTCCTCTGAGGCAACATAATCTCGGTAACTGTTCCCTACCCCACTCCACGACTAGCATACGTCCTGCATAGTACCATGCAGTCGCGCATCAACATAGACGCCAAGAGCCATTGTTAGAAACACTCAAAGTACCTCACTACTCGCAATTAATACAAAATTTGGCGTTCTTCCAGCCTTTATCTCCCCGAGAGTCGCGAACACCTCTGCGTGATGTGCTGTCTGGCCTTCGCGCTCGTTGCGCAGCAGCTTCAGAGGCAGTTTAGCCACCGCGGCACGATGACTACGTCCTCGGGAAGTGGCACCCGCAGCATGATCGGCCGAACGGCGCCGACGGGGGCTTGAGGCTTTACGTCTCCCCTTGGTTCTGGAGCCTATCTTGACACGGCCACTCCTCTATCAGGATACTCTGCTCCCAAACTGATCCTGAACACCCGGAGGGTTCCCACCAATCCTGATGCATGACCCTTGAGCGCTGAGTACTGAGTGTCTGCAGTAGTTCCTCACCCCGAGTGGACCTTCCGATCAGCCCGGCGCGTGAAGAATCTGGTTCATCAGGAAGGTCAAGGTGTAAGGCGTCGCGGATGCCGGTGAGCGATACGATCAAGAACCTAGGTCCGGAAACCTACTTCACGATATCAATTGCCACAGCTTTTCGCATTGCACTATCAAATTGCCCAATGGAGCGTGAAGATTGAAGCTTTGGGGCACCCGGTTGCGGTATTCGGAATTCGGAGACCTGGAAGCCCCACTTATCGGTGCCTATTTTCAACATGCTCTCGGCTACGCACAGCAGCATGCCACAGGCGCAAGAGTCAGGAAGTGCGCCAGACAGAATATGGCCGGAGCGCTGTGGCCACGAGTACGCGCGTGGTGCGCACGGGCGACAAGAGGAAGACGTAACGGCAGTCGTCAGACCTTGGGCGTGTGGCGGATGTGTCGTCGATTGGTCGGTGGAGGGCTGGAATTGCCCGCGTGAGCCGTGGAGCGCTCGTGGTGGCGCACCGGCAGGGCGGGCCGGCCAAAAGGGGAGGCGGAGGGCCGCCAACAGGCGCCGAACATCGGAAGAATGCCTCACACGAGGATGTTTCGGCCAGGGATCCGGCGCGGACAAGGTCTACTTATGTTTTTACCCCACCCCCGCTTCTGCCCCGTTCTCTCTCCCTCCCCACGCCCCCTCCGCAAAACGGCCAGCCTCGCGAGGTGGGCTGCCTCACACGCACCGCCCGTCTGTGCCCAGGAGTCCCCCACCCAGGCCCCAGGCTGAGCCCGCCCTCCGCTCGTGCGACCAGATATCGAGTCATACACGATGTCGACATCCGCCGGGTTTCTCATCTACTCGGGCGTTATGCCCCTCATAAAGACGTACGCCCAGACTATCCCTTGTGTTTCCTGTGTTCCATGGAATAACCCCGATTTCCAGGTACATCACGATCGCTGCAGGATACGTGGTTGCCAAGATGGACCTCTTTCCGGCCGCCGCATCCCGTGGCGCGTCGCAGGTCACAATGAACATGGCGCTCCCCGCGCTCTTGTTCGCGAACGTCGTCCCTGCCTTTACTCCTTCGAATATATCGGCATTAGGACCTCTCTTCCTCATCGCTTTTACATATCAGGCGATCGGGTTTCTATCTGGCTACATTATTCGTGAAATCTGCTATGTCCCACGCGATTTCTGGCAGGGAATCGTCGTGCTGTGCGGCATGAGCAACTGGGGGAATTTGCGTGAGTCAATCAATATAAACCCCGCTGCACGCGGTATTCACACAGCTTTACAGCTACGGCGGTGGTCCTGTCCATTACCCAGCAGGCTCCATTCGACCCCACGGTAGACCAAGCGCGTGGGTATCCCGGACCCTATATGATGCTCTATTTCTTGAAAGTTTGCTAACATCTTCCTCCGATACAGTCGGCGTCTCCTATGTATCTATATTCATCGTGGCTTACCATATCGTCTTCTGGATGCTTGGTACCGCCCATTCGCTCTCATGGGACTATCGCCCAGACGTCCCGCAAGGCGAGGCGGCCGAGCGACGCGTTTCGTGGAAAGAGAAACCCCTGGGAAGCCTGTTCACACGCTACGTCCTGAAGCAACCCGTCCCCAACTCCTTCGCCCTCCCGCCCCCGAACCGGTTCAAGGACGAAGAGGCCCTCTCCATCTCGGAGAAGAAGGGCATAGACACCGAGGACATCTCCGCGGTCGACAGCGACAACGCGCCCGGCCCCTCGGCCGTCGCGGACTCCGTCGCCGCGCACCCAGACCCGGACGTCCAGCTCGCACGGCGCACCTCGCGGCTCTCGACGGCGACAGGGCCCCTCGGGCCCCGCCGCGGGTCCATGTCCGCGGGGGCCGCGCCCGACGCGCTGCCGCCCCCAGTGCCGCCGCCGACCCCCGCGCACTCGACGCGCGGGCTGCCCATGGATGAGGAGGAGGGCGACGCGCACAGCATCACGCCGACACTGCACGGCGCGCGGCGCATCGTGCGCGTGTTCCGCCCGCTCGCGGCGGTCATCACGCCCGTCACGATCACATTGGCAATCTCGCTGCCTATCGCGCTCATCGCGCCGCTGAAGGCGCTCTTCGTCGACATCTCCGACCAGGGCGGGCCGGTGTACACGGGCCCGGACGGGCGGCCCCCGCTCGCGTTCATGATCGACACCGGTGCGTGCCCGTTGCCCGTACCCTTGCTTTGGTTGTGCTAATGCGTGCTTCACGGATCAGGTTCGTTCCTTGGTGGAATCACCGTCCCGCTGGCACTTGTGCTGCTCGGGGCGAGCTTCGCCCGCGTGAAGGTCCCGCGCCCACTCACGCGCCTCCCGCTCGCGGCCATCTTCCTCTCAACTATGGCAAAGATGGTTATGCTCCCCGTCATTGGCGTCTTCCTTGTAATGGCGATGACGGATGGCGGGCTCGTTGACAAGAAGCAGAAGACGCTCCGGTTTGTCATGATGTTCCTCAGTGGGACGCCGACTGCGGTGAAGTACGTGCTTTCAATGGGCTTCATTTTGCATATCGCTTACCATGCTTCAGTCAATTGATTGTGGCGTCGCTATATGCACCGGACGGGAAAGTGGACACACTATCGGTAAGTCTCCTGCGGTATACAGTTATGTGGCTCCTACTTACCTACACATATCAGGCTTTTCTCTTCGTCCAATGTGAGTACTCTCGTGCGTAAAATGACTTCGTGCTAACGAACTTCCATTCGCTTTATAGACGTCTTCATGTTCGTCTCGTCAGCGTAAGTATCATAAATTATTCGTACTCTTCTTCGGCTGACCTTCCGGCTCTAGTGCTCTCACCGCCGTCGCGCTCCTCCTGCTTTAGGTCAACGGCCCGCATCCCGTAGAACGGAGAGTTTGAACTCAATCTCCTCCCGACCTTCCGGTCGGCCCTCATCGCGCCGCTACCGGCGCACAAATAAGGGCTCGCCCACATCCTAAATGGGCCTGCCCGTAACGCGGGCGCCTTGCGCTGAGCCGCACAGTGCGCCATGCCCCACGTTTCCCTAGATGACCGTCCCGCTATACACACGGATCGACACGACTATTACGGTGCCTCATTCCCTGTAGATAGGGCATAGTAGAGCCCGGAGGCATTTACTTCTGTATCCTTAGACGTTACCCTGTTACGTTCTCGTGCTCTCTACACTACCTATACTCGCAGCACTCCCCATCGCTTCGAATTCCATAGAGCATCGCGCCGCGTCGGCGGCTTTTGCCTCCATGATTTGCGCGACTCGCGACCTCCGACGACGCTACTCTTAAGACTGTAGCGCGCACGCGCCCCACCGCGCAGCGGCGCAGGCGTGGCACAACATCCTGCGGCGCAGCGTGACCAGTTTCCACGCACGTCGCGCGGCGGCCCCGAGGCGGGTCAGTTAGCCACCGCGGCGCCTGTACATGTAAACCTGCCCCGCCACCGCCGAGCCCGTCGTCCCACCCCCGGGCCCCCTGCCCAGATCTCCGCGCGGCCCAAGCCCGCGGAAGCAGTCTGCGGAGGGCCCGAGGGCCCCCTCGGGATCGCCAAGGCCCCCGCGCAGATCCCTGGGGAATCCCGCGCGACGCGCGTGCTACCCGGCGGTCTCGCTCGCTCGGGCCCCGGGGGACGCGGGCCCGCTGGCGGGTGGGAGCCGCGTCCTGCGCAGGGGGCGGAGAGGGAGGTGTGGGAAGGGCCTGCGCGCGGGCAGCGGCCCCGGGAAAGTTTGGCTGCGTGGGGGCGCACGGCGGTTCTTGGCGCGCTGAGTAGGCGTGCACTGCTTCTTGGGGGCACGCGGGTCGCGTCGAGGACCGTGGTATGCGAAGTACGTATTGTTCACGCTGCGGAGGACTCGGCAGCGACGATGGGAAGGGAGATTGGGGTCTCGCTAGTGGCGTCGGTGCTGTCTTCTGACGCCGGTCGTGGTATGTCCCACGATGTTGTCGTGGATCTGCTCGTCTTATGTGACGAGGGTAGACATGGGCGTGAGAGCACAGAGGTTGCCCGTGAAAAGGGTATCGATGCTGTACCACGCTGTTTGGGAATGCCACTATAAGACATTTGATTATACCTTTCAGAGCTTAAAAGTGGATAAGGGATATGCAGTGAGTGGAGAGCTCCGTTATGTAGCCCAGGGCCTATAGTACATTGCTGTGTCCGCGACGACAAGAGATGCTGCAATAGATTCACTACCCCCATGGAAACATCCTAGAGCTTGCGTTCAATGAAGCTCTCGATGGCCCCGGCAGGGCTGAGCGGGTACTCCTTGAGCACAACCTCGTCGCCCTCGACGAACGTGTTCGGCTGCACGAAGATCTTGCGAGGCTACAACACATCGACCATCGTCAGCACGCCACCGCACACTCCAAAAGGGAACGGCACAACACGGCACGCACCAGCTTCTTCTTGAGCACCAAGTCGCGGATCTCGCCGCTCCAGCCGGGGAGCGGGTCCGTGAGCGCGGTGTAGAACTCGCGCGCGCCGGCGCCGTCCGCGGTGCTCTTGCGCACCTGGAGCTCGATGAGGAGCTTGCCCGCGGCGGCGCGGCCCTCGGCGAGCACCTTGGCGCGGTCGACGCGCACGTACGCGTTCTCGAGCGTGCCGTCCGCTGCGCGCACCTCCTCGAGGCGCGCGATGCCGGACTTGATGAGGTGCTGGGTGATGCCCATGCTGTGGCGGGGACGGGTCAGCTTGGGGACGGTGTGGGGGGCGGGAGAGACGTACCGGGCTTGCATGTGTGCTTGGCCGTGCTTCTTGTTGACCGGGTCGTAGAACTCGAGCGCGCGGATACCGGCGCGGGCCATCAGCAGGAAAGTGATGTACTGGACATCCTCAATATCCTGCTTGTCTGTGTACTATATTGGAAGCATGAGCGATGAGCAATTGGGTAACGCATGAGTTAGCCTTACGCCGAAGAGCTTCAAGATCTCCAAGTTGCTGACGACTGGAATGCCCTGAGTTAGATTGCGTAAGATCGTTGGATATGGCCCATAGCTTACGATACAGAGCAACAGTTTCAGCTCGGCACTCCTCCATCGAGGACGACACCTCACCAAGAACCGAGTCCGAAGTCTGGCCAGGCTTGTACCACGACGTCCTGAAGGACTGTGAGTTTTCTCAACGAACCCCTCCGAAGTCATTTCCACTTACACAGGCTTGCCGGTCAGAGGGTTGATGACCTTCTCAGGATCGAAGTTCTTCGTCCCGTCTGCGTTCTCCTTGAAGAGCTTTCCGCTGCCGTGCCCGAGCAACTCGTGGTTCGCAACCTGGACCTCGAACGCACGCGAGTCCCACTTGTTGTACAGCTCCGCATCGTCAGGGTGGATGAAGGTCAGCTCTTCATCTGCAGTAGGGTCAATACGTTTCTCTAGGTTATGTACAATGGATCACTGACTCGGTGCCTTGGCTGCGAGGATGTTCTAAAGGAAGCAATGAGAGGGTGAACAGACGAGTAAAAACGGGCACTTACTGCTAATGAGACGTTCTTGAATCCAACAGACTCCCTAATCTCGTAGTAGTTGGGAATGTTGATACCAGCAGGGATACCTACGGATAGGCAAGTTAAGGAAGGTCTTGGGGTCGTGATAGACAAACACGAACCTCCCGTGGCGAAAGTCAACACCTCCAATGCCGTGAAGTCGGGCTTGCGGAACACATCGACCTCAAAGTCCTTGCCCCACGGCAAGCCCTTGAGGTGCTCCGGCGCGTCACTGACCATCTTCTCATACCTGGCACTAAGTTCCTTGTCGACAATCGCGGTGAAGCCTAATCAAATGTCACAAAACGGTGGGAGGACTACAGGAGGCGAATGGCATACCTTCCCACTCAGCGCGACCGCCATAGGGGTCCAAGTAAGTCTCCACGAAGCCAATATAGCTCTCGACGACGGGACCGATGTCCTTTACCCAATGCTCAGAGCCCTTCTTGTGCGCGTCGATTGAACCGGTCTTAAACCTACACAGTCACGCTTAGTATCGAGGATACATTACGGTTCGTAGAGACTTACGACTCAATGTAGCCATCAAGCATCGCGGATTGGTGGTCATTGGCGGCATATTTCTTGGCCTAAAAGGCGAGAAAAGGGTGAATGCACGTCTCATAGCAGCGCTAGACTACGCCTTACCTCAGTAAGAGCCGCAACGGCCTTCTGCATGGCCTCCACGAAGTCGCCATACTCGACGGACAGAGTCGCGTGCCGGTCCAGGATCTTGATCTCGTGCTTCACCGACGCGCGCGGCTCGGCCGAGGCGACAAGGAGCGTGAACGCGTCGGGGCTCGTCTTCCGCACGCTGTCCGCACGCGCCGTCTCAGCAACTGCGCTCCCACCCTGCGACCGTGCGCGGGGACGCCGTGGGGGAAGATGAGGGAAGTGGGGGCTCACCGCGTGTTCAGCACCGAGATGTCCAGCTTCTCCGCGGCCTCCTGGATCGCGGCGACCTCCTCGTCCGTGACGGGCTCGCCGAGGTAGTAGTTCGAGACGTGCCCGAGCGCGGGCTTGCCGATGAAGTTGGCGGGCTCGGGCGAGAGCTGGTAGATGTGCGCCTGGAGCTCCTCCCAGAGCGGCGTGGCGTTCGCCGCGTTGGCGGACGCGGCGACGACGGCGGCGAACTTGTCCGCGGGGAGGCGCGGGACGATCTTGGTGTAGCCGAAGGACTTGAAGTTCGCGAGGTTGCTGAGGACCTGGCGCGCGGGATCCTCAGCTCGTCTCGTAACGCGGCACTCGGATAGGGGTACGCACCTGGCTCGTGTACTGCAGCAGGTCCTCCCACTCCTCCCCACTGAGGTCTGCCTTCTTCTGGAGGGCCTCAAGGTCCGCAAGCTTTCCGCCCGCGCTGAACGTGAGGATGAGGAGGTCGTAGAGCTTGTCGGCCTGGGGTGTTATTTGGCCAAGGATGACGCGTGCGCCGGCCCAGGACGCCTGGCCGACGTAGTGCGCGTACTTCTTTTCGTTGGAGCTGGGGGCGCGTGAGCACGTACGTTGCGCGCGCGCGGGCATACGAAGAGGGGGCGCACCTGAGCTGCCCGAAGGACTTGGCGACGGAGAGGCTGCAGTACGGCGCGGCGCGGTCGGCGAGGAAGCGTTCGGCGGCGGCGAAGGGGGCCATGGTGCTTGCGAACGTCCGTGTCTGTGTGCGGGGTGCGTGGGGAGGGTGTCGGCGAGGGAGGAGGGGGGTGGGAGGGGCCCGCAGGGAAGGTTTATAGCATGGCCACGCGCCGTAGAAGGCTCTGAGAGGAGCCCGAGATAATCTCATCCACAATCAAGCCGTCGATGGAATCGGTTCTCGCAGTTCGCTGTCCGGACCTCGATCAGCATCCCGCTCGCTCTCGGTCACATGGCCTGTGCGACGGCCCACATGGTGCGGCGACTCTGGGGCGCGGTAAATCGAAACTCGCACTCACCTTCGCCGACGAGGACGAGGATAGCCTGTTCAGCAGCTACAAAAGACGACGAGCGTACGAAGGGCGAAGGAGAACGGATTTTCGGAGGCGCGGGGGCACTCGACGTGTCCGCCACCTCGCAGCCGGCCTCGGGTAGATCATCTGAATCTTCCCCAGACTCGATTCGGCACGGGTCGTTGCCGAATCCGGGGCGTTTGTCGGTGTAGGTCCACTGCTCGCACCTTGTCGTCATGCCACATCGTGCTGCGAGCACTCGCCCCACCACGGCACGCCACGACCAAGCGCACGGCCCCACTATATCGACAATACGTAGAAAATGGCGTCGAAACGGCCAAACGCGAGCGGTTTGAGGCTATTGCAGTTCCACAGGCCTACGTTCGACCTGAACAAGGCCTCGATCCCACAACTGACTCCGGAGTCGCGGAGGTGGGTGCAAACGCTCTTGATAGTGCCTTATGCTTACCTTGTAAGCCTCCTTGCAGATGCATTCAAGCCTTGGCGTCGTACCAGAGACCTAAGTCCAAGCTAAGATATCCCAAGTCAAGAAGCGCGGCCGTCCTAGTCGCGCTCTTCGTTGGGAGGATGGGGGACATATATGTCCTCCTTAGCAAGTGCGCTGTATTGACTGTGTTTCGCACAGCTACACGGGCTGATGCATCACATTGTAGGCGCGCGACCAGTCTGCGGACATACGCGGGCGACACGGCACTGCCAGGTGGCAAGTGGGAGCCACACGACAAGAGCGTTGAATGGACTGCGGTGAGCGGCGTGGTCTTTGATAGTTACCCGCGGTATCTGACGCAAGATTTGTAGAGAAGAGAAGCGTTTGAGGAGGTGTGTCAACCCCAATGTGACGTGATGAATCGCTGAGCGTCGTAGATTGGCCTACCCCTAGACCACAAGAAAGTACCGACCTTGTGCATTCTGCCTCCTCATCTGGCAGGAAACAGGCTTATAGTCACTCCGTGAGGGCTGCTTCACTTTCATTGGGAAATACAGGTCACTCATCATGATACCAGTGTGGTAGTCCTTATACTTGACAACACACTCCGGGTGCGTTTCTCTTTCGGGCGTGTCTATACCCCTAACGCCCATCGACTAAACAGCCTATCCTCAATCAAGCCGAGGTCGTGTCGCTGTTCTCACACCCCCTGAAGTCATTACTCTCCTCCGAGCCACCCTTTGCTGCGACGGAGCCAGACATGCTGGAAGTAGAGTACCACACATACACCGACTACAAGTCGACTACTGCTCCTGGAAAGACGCGCATGCACACCTTCCTCACTGGCAGGGAAGCCGGCGGAACCAAGCCAATATTTGGACTGACAGCGCACGTCATTCTACCTCTCCACGGCGTTGGCGCGTTGCTCACACGTTGGCGAACAGGTCGATACTCATTGAAGTGGCGAAAGTCGGGTACGGGCACGACCCGACCTTCGACGCGTACGCGCCGGACCAGCCGGATATGGAGCAGCGGATCGCGTACGCCCTCCGGCATGACCCCATATTCCGAGAGGCCGAGCTGTCAGAAGGGATCGACCCGGAGAAAACGCCGGACCCTGCGAGTCTCTCAGGGAGGAGGAGGCCGGGCGCGAGGCAACGCGTCGCCTCCGAGGAGAAACGCGGAGAGCGCAGCGTTCATATGAGCAGGCGGCCACGGGTGAAGCTATGACTCCGCTCTCTTAATGTCGCTGTTGCCTCCGACTGGCCTCCTCCGTCGACTTCCGCTTCATTCATTTCGTTCGCTGTTAGGTGCTTCCCATCCAGTATGAATGCGCACTTTCTATACCTGTTCGAGCTTGTTTTCCGGCGCGCTGCTTCTAGTCCGACGTCCCGGCCCGGTATGTATTGACGATGCGTCTGGCATGCCTTCTTCCCTTGAGTTGTAGGCGCCGCCTTCCGGGCCTCTCTCAAGGCGATGGGTTATCTTGCCGCTCGCCCGCTGTTGGAATGCGGGGCACGATGTGGTCGCTGATGCGCGGAATACGTAAAACGCAATCAAAATCGTTCCTGGAGAAAGGCAAAGAGGACAAAAAGGGCACGGCGCCGATGTCAACGGGGGTGGGGTTCACGGGCTGCTCATCGTACGGCACTGGACGTGGCCCCGTCGACGGTGGATGGGCTGGTCCGACGGGGGCTCGGGGGCGCCATGGCGGGGCGGTGCGCGGGACCAGATTCGAGTTAGGAAGTAACGCCTCGGCGCAGCGGTTACGTAAGCCGGCCTCGCGCTGTCCACGCCACAATTGGCTCGCCCGCGGCGTCGCCGTAGTTGAAAGTCTTCCCCCGCCTCTCATCTTCCGCCCCCCACCTTCCTACGCAGCCTGCGTCTCGTCTCCTAACCCTCTGACGACCAACCACGACCACTCACGACCGGCTTCTGCCCCCCAGCCCCATCGCACACACACCGCCTCTCACCCTCAACACGAACGCACCGACCAGCAACGACCCCAGGACAAGCACGAGCACATGCCGCAAGTGTACCGCCGCCATTCAGACTACACCCCCCGCCCGTCCCTCGTCCCCCGCCGCCGCTCCGTCGTGCCCCCGCCCGGCCCCCACCCGACGGATGCGGACGACTCGCTCGTCCTCGCCGACCCTGTGCCCCCCGGCCAGGCCTCCCCCCTCCCCCGCC
>FTLJ01000217.1:0-17601 GCA_900155495.1 Porogramme epimiltina
TTTATGACATCATGCCTGTGGTGACGTCAGCGGTAACCCTTACAGACTCGCCCTGCGAGGTGGAATTTGCACGCCAGAACCGGCCGGGGCAGCCGATTTCGGACCTGAGAGAGGCTCGGTCGATGGGAGGAAGCGGGAGGAAGAGGGTACGGCGCAGTGGATCCGCGAAGGCGCGAAGGGTTCCGTGGGTGGTGAGTGGCTTGCGGCAGCTTGGGCAGTGAGGGCGAGCGCAGGAAGACACGTTGGGGTAGAGGGAGAGGGGGACGAGGCGCTCAAGACCGGGGCGCGAGCTAATGGTTGCGAGTTCCTAGGAACTGGTGTGCCTGTGGAGCGAGCAGGTGGGGTCTTCCGAGCATCGAACTGGCGCGGGTTCGCGCGCTCAGTAAGAGTGGCCGTCTGAGACCGAGGGTACCCTCCCCTCTATCTATCACCGCAGCTAAGCGGCTCCTCGCGCGCTGTGGAGCGCAAGAGGCGCGTACGAGATATTATGACCAACGGGGCGCGCGTGGGGGGGGGGGTGTCGACGGCGCATGCTGGCGAGTAGGGGATGTCGGGAGGCTGGACCGTCAGCTGAGCGATGACGTCATTATTGGGCGCTAATCCTCAAGGACGACGTTGCTCCCGCTGGGCGTTTGAACGCGCGCGACGCTTGCGCCTGGAGTGAGAGTGGACGCCTCGCGGGCGGCGCGAGCGAGCAGTGCTTGTGCTATGGTCGCGCTCAGTCTCGGCTGCATAACGCTTCGTTGGTAGTAGCCTCTGCGCGTGCGACGGAAGACGCAAGGGTCACTGTGATGTCATGTTGCGCGCGGCGACAGTAGGTGTCGAGCGATTCGAGGTATGCGATCTTGGAGTCGTGTGCCTCAATTTGGCGGTTTCAGTGAGAGAGCTGTAGCGAGAGGGTCTGCTCGCGCGTGATGAGAAAAAGTGGAATAACCAAGCAGGAGTGCAGAGAGACAGACATACCTCGAGCACTTTCCTCCCTCGCCTCATGTCCCACGAGTCGCCCTCCACAGCCCTAACGTCAGCAGAGGGATTGTACAGGTCCATTTGTAGCTGCTAGGTGCATAAGACGAGGCGCGCGTCAGTATTACATGAAACCAGCTGTACGTAGCGCATACTTACCGATCCGGTTTTGCGAGTCGAAATCTATATGTCCACCACAATGGTCGCGCCATGATCCTACGCGCCGTGGGATTCCTCCTCTTCTGCACCGGGATCAACGTCTGGTCCCGCACCAGCTTGCATTACAGTGCAAGAGGGATTGAAGACAGCGAGGGAGAGCAAGCCCTATAGCAAGTGGGTGTTGAACGACATGGGGAGATTTGCGGAAGAGGCGGAGCACGATAGGTGAACCACGTAGTGCTGGGGAGTGCGTTTGCGCGAGTAGAAGGGAGAAAGTAACAGTGGGACGCACCTGGGCTGTTGCACAAGCCAGATTCGGTGGTGGCGGAGACCATGGGAGCATCCTTGAAGGTCCGCTATAACACGCGGATAGACGTCATTGGTGGAAAAAGAAGAGTAAGAGACGGGGCGCACCTGTGTAGAGGTCTACGTAGTGGGGCTAGATGCACAAAGGTACGTGCGGCCAAGAAGAAGCTTTGTGGATAGTGTACGGATACCACGCATAAGGCCCGGGGGGCAGGTGTTGGGAAGGGCGGGAATGGGCCAAGGCCGGGGCTCGGCTGCTGTTCTTGTGGCGGAGACTAGTGGGCCTGGCCTGTCGACAAGAGGAGTCGAGGTGCGGGCGGTATGGGTAGCGCGAAGAG
This sequence comes from Porogramme epimiltina, assembly GCA_900155495.1. Lineage (NCBI taxonomy): Eukaryota > Fungi > Basidiomycota > Agaricomycetes > Polyporales > Polyporaceae > Porogramme > Porogramme epimiltina. The sequence goes on from FTLJ01000217.1 coordinate 1,767, forward strand.
AAGAGCATGGTGGGAGGGGGAAGCCATCGACGCGAACGTTGGGTTTGCCATAGATGGCTGGGCCGGAGCTGACGTCATCGCTACAGGAGCCAGTGTGGATGCGACTTCACTGGCCCCAGCAGGCTCTATCAGCTACCGACGAGCTGTGCTCAGCCCCAGGGAGGCTCAGAGGCGTGTGAAAGACTTCAACGACGTCCAATGGGGTGCGAGCATCCTCAGCGGATGTCGGTAGCGTCCAGCGGTGTCCGGTTGGGGGGAAGTTCGGCTCACTGTGCCAGTGGCATGCGCCGGTGGCTGTCGTTGCCCAGTGGTTGGGACCCCCATCGCAACTAAGCTCCTCCTCCAGAGGTCACGGCACTGGGCCGCTCTATCTGAGCTTATCGCTAGGCAGCAACGTTACCACCGTCTTCCTGTTTACATACAAGACCGAGAGCGTGATGACATTTCGACGCACGTCTTGCATGGAGCTTATGTGCAATAGTCGCTATATGCCACCCTACAGGGGGCGCTGTCGCCGTTGTACATGAGCGTCAGGCACTGAAGGTCCTTGCCACCGGAAACCCTCGTATGGCATCCCTCGATAGAGCTCGCACGCGCAACTTCGATGGCAACATGCGAGGTGCAGGTGGAATAGATGGATATAAAGCGTAGTACATACTACGGATGAACGTAGCGTACAGGAGACGGCGAAGAGCAGAGAATCCGGGATCCCGCCTGCGTGTACCAGCTCCACCGAAAGGCGGGAAATCTTGAGGGGCAGGCTTCAGGACGAATAGACCAAGATTTTCGGTGGGTGCGAACGCGGTTGCGGGATGCTTCTGATAGCCTTGTGGGATGAGGGTTGAGTGGGGAGCCGACTCGACACGCAAAGAGCAGAGAGGGAGAGACGGCGAGGGTGGGCTGGCGAGGGCAATGGCAATGGCAAAGGCTAGCGAGAGGGAGCGTCGAGCGTCGTGCACACATCCGCCGGGAAAAAGTTGGAAAGGCGCACGCCTGGGCCTAGAATGGCCTCTTCGCGGTCACGGGAATTTCACGTGCGCTAACACGTCAGAGGCGCCAGCGCCACCACCGAGCACCAAGGTTGCAGCCTGAGCGCCGAGGCCACTCCGTTCGACTATTCGTCTCTGCTAGCAGCCTTTCGTCACCCGGCAGTCCTTTCATCGATTGTCATGCCTAGATCCAACACCTGCAAAAGCCTTCCAGCGCGTATCTCTATGCCTCCTCCCCTCGTCCGCACTTTGTGATATTTTAAGTCGTAAGCGAGCCTTGAGGCTGTGGTGATTTCTGCCCTCAAGCACCTTCTCTTCACCATAAATTCACATCTCGTGAGCGTGGAGACATAGGCGTGCATGAGGTAGAGTGCCGGGTGGCAGGAATCTGAAGAACATCCTCCATTACGAGGTACGTTCATTAATAACATCATCTCCGCCATCATCGTACTAATGACTCGCGCGCTACACACAACAGTACCCGTAGCTCATGAGCACAGTTCCCTGACCAGGCCCGCTGTTCTTTATGCCGTCAGTTTGCATGATATGGTTTGAATCTGTACGTCCAGACGGCGGCCTCTCCCCGCTGTCCCGTTCACGCTAACCCCTCATGCGTCCTTCGTGGTCGTCACAGTGGGGCTTTGCTACAGATACTTCGTGAATCAAACTTGGTAATTGTCACTCAGAGCGTGTATTATGGCTCATAATGGTATGCTATTGATGTCCCGATGACGCATCCTATTGGACATGACTCTTCGATGCGTCGTTTTCATACCTTACTACTTGGGCTAAAGGCCGCAACGTCTGCTCAAGAGTAGCACGAGATATGCCCCATCGCTATCTGACCCTCCCTTCACGTCGGGTTTCCCCACGAGAACTACGCTCTCACTGTCATGGGGGCGCAGAGTGAGCAAGTATTTGCCTTGTTTCGTTGCACTGATGGTCTCCACACTGAGACAGTTGTCGAAGCACAGATCAGCAGACTCCGAATCAACCACCCCGCCAGTGGCTCCGCTCTCCGCTCGAGAAACTGTGTCGAGGCCCACAGTTAGAGGTTCGCCAATATATCCATCTTCTTCGCGGATCTCTGGTCAAGGCACGTCACTACGATTCTACCGGTGGCATACAGCTGTGTTAATGCGCTCTTACCTGCAAGTTCGGGTAGTCCTAGCCCTATCTCTCATGTTCTCACGGAAATGGTCATAGGCGGTAAGTGTGGCCGGGTCTCTGAAAAGACACCCTGTTGAACTCGAGATTTAGGCGCAGCGTACCGTGAGCCAGAGGAATTACAGGCTTAGAGCACCTCTCCGCACGTTAATATGTTAGTCCCTGCTCGATGCAAAGGAATTCTGTCATCGCGGGATGTCAAGTACACTTACACTCAGGCCTTGCTGGACTGCGTGTCCCGTGCTGGCGTCATCCATTTGAGTCTTGACTACGGAACTAACACACTAGGTTGCCCCCCCTAGATCTCACAAGACGGGAGGCCGCTACAAATGTAGTTTGACAGTGACGCACACGATGGTAAGGGCTTCATGGGACTGAAGCAAGTAGCTCAAACGGAACGTGGGACAAGTGTCGAGCCACGACACTCTTGTATGCCATGCCCCACGTATATTTCTTCGGGTCGGCAGGTGTGGGCTTGACTGTGTTGTCAAATGTTCCGTTGGCATCGTCGCCAAAAGCTTACTCCATCGTGTGAATGCTTTGTCTGCCCTTTAGCTGGAAGTCTTCTATATGTGTTGTATTCCTCGTGTGAGCTTTTATTACACTATTCAGCTCATCCAGCACCGGCCGGCCTAAGGCAAGGCATTACCTACTGACAGGCATAACCCTCATCCTCTTGTGCATAGTGCACCCTATTCATTTACAAGTGTGAACAAAGGAGCATAAATATTGGTTAGAGGAAAGATTCCTCACGATATACATATATAAAGTAACCTGAGCCGCCACTTCACTTGTACATGTTAGTGATCACAACTCTATAACGCGAAAAACATTCAGTGGTTTGTCGACACTGCCCACCACTAACACCTTTCCGCCTCGTGAAAACTGATAGTAGCGAGACAGGCCTCTCGTACTTTCTGCCGCGACCCATTCACCACTCGCTACCCTCCATACCCGAAATACGTCGTCCAAGTCATACTCCACCCCCGCGTATCGACCGTCTTGTGAGAAGAGGATATTCGAGATGCACCCCAGATACGGGGATCGACCGCCAACCGACCACAGTAATGCTCCTGTGTCCGCATCCGACATGTTCACAATTTGATCTCCCGGGGTTTCGCTCCCCCAACATATCAAATGGCCGTTGGGAGACAGCTGAATAACATCTGTGTTGACGCAGCTGACAGGACTTCCAGCCGAGTCGACGAGATAAGTGTTGTGGAGGAGTCTTCCCGTACGAAAGTCGCATTTTTGAATGACACCACAACGACAAACGGCCACAATCGATGTTGCGCCTTGGGTAAATGCGACTGAGACCCGCCGGTGCGTGTAGTAGTCCTTGTGGTCCGCCTTAGGGGGAAGAGTCGCATGCAAGGTCCACTGCGTTTCCGTGTCCCACACGGAAATCTCGTAGGTCGACCCCTCACTGTGCGCTAAGAGCCACCTTTCATCGGGTGATACGTGTACGACGTGTACGGGCAAGTACCGAGTGTCTTTTGAGAGAGGGACATTGCGGTAGGTATGGACTAGAGCTGAACTCTGCGTGTCCCAGACAATCAATGTACCTTCGTCACTCCATGCGAAGAAGAATTTCTTGCTGATGTCTGCCTTCCATTTCTCCAGTGGATATTCCTTGAGCTCCGAATATCCTGAATCTAGAGTGACATGGGTTCCACGGAAATGGTCCCATACTCCAAAAGATTTTCCTGTCATTGTCAAGATGTGGTTCTCGTGTCCGCTCGGTGACGGGATGAAAATCAGTGCACGCCCAGCCTTGAATTTGGCCAATGTGGTTCTTGTCCGCGAGTCCCACACGACGATCGCCCCGCCTGAAGACCGCAAGGTTCCAGCAACGAATTCCCCGCTAGGTGAGACAGTAATGTGATCCACATAGTTATCATCATTTGTATCTTCTGTGTGTCAAGGGGTTCAGCACCAGATCATAGATGTGCAGATAGTCTATCTAGAACCTGCTTACCCCATATGTTAAAATCTATCTTCAAACGTCCCATACGATGGAGTTCACGGAATTCAGCCTGGAATACTTCATTAATTTGATATAATATTTCCTTTGATAAACCATGCCTAGATTTGAGGGTGAGGGAGGTGAGGATGCCTTCGTCAGGTTGCTGATCACCGAGGATTCCGTCAATTTTTCGGTAGATAGCACAACACTCTTTTCGCGAGATCTCTGCCATTAGTTGTGTATTTTCTTTAGGACACGGTGCAGGAAAAAACTCGTCGAGGCGTTGTCCGGTTTCTCGAAGGTGCGGAGGTGTATAATAGACCCCACTGAGGTCGAATATGAGGGCGATAGTGTGCAGAGGTGGGCAAGGCTGCCTGTGTGTGAGTAATTTGACAACCATTTCCAGAGCACCGTAAAAAGCATTCCCTGGGAGGTGGAGAGACAAAGAATGAAGCAGGGGAAACTTTGAAAGATCAAACATACGGCCGTCTACGGAGAGTAGTATGAATAGACAGTATGCCAAATTCTAGTATTGATTCAGACTCACCATCTTTAACCCAATCCTCTTCCGGTAACTCCATGCATTCTACGCTGTGACGGAGGCTATGCGCAATATAGGGCAGAATCTTGTGGTCCACGCATACTTTCCCTTTGACAGGTGTGAAAACATCCTTCTCCTAGATTGCGGATCAGCCCCGTGTAGCACAATCCACGATCACATGTACACGCACAGTGAGGCGAGATCGGTGAGAGCTGAGAGCAGCAATGTACTTAGAATTAAATGGTTCATTATCCCCTGACAGGGAGTACGAGAGGGTTCTGAGAGAGGGAAAGGCATTGAGGAGATGATGTACGCGATTGATGGGCTCTGTGATGCAGTGGAGATGAAGATGTAGGATGTGCGGATATTCCAGGGACAGGCACCGACGAGTCACGTTGTCGAGAGGGATCTTGATGTATATAGCGAGTTTGATAGTGCACGAGGACATATTCCTGAGTAATAAGAGGGCAAGGTGAAGTTTAACGTCCTGTTGTTCTACGTCGACGTCATTGTGGCAGAGGGAATAGGGAGGGGTAACATGGATAGCACGAACGAGATGTCGAAACGATGGATTGTCACAGAATGTCGTTTGGAGTGTGTCTGATGCGGCCTTGTCCTGAATGTAAATCGACCGAAAGAGATAGAGTCGGCTGCGATGGAGCCAGTCCTTGCATATCAGAGCACAGATGCAGAGCGTTCTGAGATACCTGGCATCCTGTACGAGCTCGTAGTCCTTATCCGCGTCCACGCCGATGTGATCAATGATTAGGAGCCCGAGCTCTGTGGGAAGATGTCTTGTGAACACGTTATTAGAAAGCGTAGGCATAGAGGAATGAGCTTCGGAGGCGAACAAGGGGGGAGCTTAAAGAGAGACGGCTGAAGATCAGGAATTCCCTCCTTGGAATCCATATATACAGTACGTCGAGAAGTTCGATGCCTCATGACTCGACCCCAAATAAATCCCTCGTCGTCACCATGAGCCTAGGCTCATTGACAAGGGTGAGCATTGATAGGTAATATGAATAATCGAAGGCATCTACCAAGATAGACGATGAACTGAGGCCACCATATAGTGGCGAATGGTCACGAACACGGTATTATCCTGTAAGAAGTAAAGCGGTATGTATACACCGTAGAAAAGCACCCCAATCGTTACTGGTGGAGTTGTCTACGAAGCAAGAGTCCGGGGCACACAGTGTTGCATTATGTTCGAGGCAGTGATAGAAGCGATACGGAACGATTCAACGACACGGATTATCAGGGGGCTATACAGACGGCAAGCTGCCTCGCAGGGCATAATAATAGGATAGAAGCCGTATACACGGCCTAGGACGTGAGCGCACAGCCTATGCTGTCACTGCTGTCAACTTCGTCCCACTATCCCAAGGCTGTGAGTAGGCTGGGAAGACGAGTCGTCTGCACGGTGTGAAGTCAATCTCTACGCCGTAGGTGGGAAAGTTCAGACTGTACTCTCCGCGGGGCCCGTCACGTCTAGTGGCTTCTCCATGGTCACCCAAATGCTGTAATTAATCGCAGTAGGGGCATATGCCTCAGTACTGGCTAAGGCTAGCAGGGAGTCTCTGCAGAAGTAGTTCGATTAACTCACCCTTACCTCCTTGCAACATTGCAACACCGGAACGCCACTTTAAATATGCTCTTTGGAATATGCTTACCAGAACCTACTGTGGATGGGTCACGAGAGGGGGGTGGGAATTAGTAAGCGGTATGTTTGTGGCGTTGAGTGAGAGTCACTCGAGCAGGGGAGAGTGAAGAAGAGGAGGACGGGGCGGTAGACTCGCGAAATTGAGAACCCATTCGTGGGTGGGGAGAGGTTTGTGAATTGAGAGCAGGCACAAAACGAAACGTCAGGGCGACAAGCGAAGGGACCGAGAGGCGAGAAACCTGGAGGAAAGGTGCTGGATGGGATGTGATCTGTACTGCGGTGCATGTACTAATCGCGATCGCGTAAATGAGCGGGGACTTTGCCCACACCGGGCGCGGGTTCCTGCGCATCGAGGAATTCGCTGTCCAAGGCCACGCAGCATTCTCCCCATATTTCGGCGATGACAGGCGGTGTCCCACGCGCAGCGGAGGCCCAGGGGGCAGAAGCACCCCACGAGAATTCGTCTTGACGCAAGGGGTCAAGGGAGCGTCCTAGAAGAGGGGATGCGTATCACAGCTCCTCGTCCAAGGTGTCGCAGAAGCGCCTTGAGCTCGTCGTGGGGAGGGGAGAGCAATGGTGGGGTCTGATTCAAGAGAGGCCGAGGGCTCGAGCTGGGCACACGGCACTGTGGCAGATGCGCCCTGGATGTTCAGGCATCAGGGTTCCAAGTAGACGTTGACGGGGAAGGAGCCACCCCAACACAAGAGCGTGGACCGGGCTGTGAAATGACGTCATCAATATAAGCGCCGGTGCTCCAGAGCCGCCAGCAGTGACGCCGGCTGTTCCAGCACGCGCGACGGTTCCACCTGGAGTGAACTGAATCATAACTTGCGGGATGTGTGGGGCGTGTGCAAGGCCGCAGTGAGGGTCCTCGCACCTATGATCCTCCCCCGCCAATGGAGCGAGCTACGTGATGGTTTGACGACATCCTGTTTCATCAGAAGTAATACTGTGTACTACGAGATGATCAAAGCAGATGTAACGCGTATCTCTAGGCCAGCCACCAGGCTGTGGGTCCGTCGGGGTCTTCCCTGGGGAGCATATAAATCGCTCTCGGGTCGCTCCTCTATGCCTATGAGGTTCTCATCCTGGCCCCTGCTAAGAACAACTATGCCCGTCACCTTCAAGGTTGCCAATCACGACGCCAACTCCTTCCCCTGCAAAGGGATGGAAAGCGCAGAGGACCTCACGAAGGCCCCTCGTGCTATAAGGAGTGGAAAGAGAGTTGAGAGATGCTCCGGACGTCTGCATAAGATAAGGGGGCCGTGCTCGAACATGATATACATATCCTCGATCCAAGCTGGAAGCCCCCATAACGGAATAGGTACAAACGCAGACAGAAGACCTTCGAAGCGATGATGGTCCGTTTCCTCATACGTACTTAGTCACATCACCATTCGACGCTCCTGGGATGCGTAAACCAGCTACGCGCACCGTAGTAGGATGTGGGCGCGATTCGTTCTCAGATACTGGATTTGCGAGCCCGAACCAGCCGCGCATGTGCCAAGAACGGGTGGTGGTTGTCGGTGGGGAGTCGCCTCGATGGTTGGGGAGAGGGTCGGTCGATTGGGGGAAGGGAGAAGAGAGAGGTACGGTGCGGTGGATCCGCGAAAGTGTGAAGGGGTCCATGGTGGTCAGCGGCTTGCAGCTTGGGTGTTGAGCGCGAGCGCAGGAAGACACAGCGGGGTACAGGGAGAAGGGAACGAGGCGCTCGCGACCGGGGCGCAGGCTGGTGGTTGAGATTTTCTGGGAACTGGTGCGCACGCGAAGCGAGCAGGTGAGGTCTTCCGAGCGTCGAGCTGGCGCGGGTTCGCGCGCTCAGTAAGAGCGACCCGCTGGCACCGAGCAGTATTCTCCCTATATGCGCCTGGCGATGCTCGCGCGCGGCGAAGCAAGGCATGATAGCGCCGCATGCAGCTTCTTCTCTGCACAAGGCACCTAGGTGGCGTCTTTGACAAGGGTGCGCGCGGCGCCGGCTTCCTCCCCAGGGGATCGCAGCAGCACCTCTAGCTCGTCGTCCGCGTCGTGACCGGGATCCAGAGGCACAGGCAACCACGCCCGCACGTCATCGAAGCTCTTGGAATCTCCTGAAGACGTCGGTCTTGTCGTAGGCGGCAGAAGGCTAGACGGAGGCTGAGCGAGCGGCCGCGTCAGTGTCGACTGAGGGAGCGAGCCAACGTTCACTGCGGCGTCCGGCGTGGGAAGGGGGAGCAAGACTGAGGTCCCCGACTTGAGCTGGACCTGGCGCAAGGGCTGAGCACGAGAAATTGCTTCCAACTGTGCGCGCGGGGGAAGCAGTGACAGCGGAGCAGGCTCGCAGGCCAAGCTAGCGAGCAGACTCAGGCTGGGTGGGTGGTGACGTCATCGCTTCGGGCGCTAATATGCCGCATGCTGGGTGTGCGACGCTTGCACCTGGAGTCAGTCTGGAGGTCTGGAGGGCCGCGCAAGCAAGCATGGCTTATGCCATGCCGCGTTCTATAGCGCTTTTTGCGCTCTTCGCTGGCAGCTGCCTCTGCGCGCGCCACGGCGGACGCGAAGGCTACCGCGATGTCCTGTTGCGTGCGGTGGTGGGCGTCGGGCGACTCGAGGTACGCGATCTTGGAGTGGCGCGCTTTGATTTGGCGGTTTCTGTGGGAACGCTGAAGGGAGAACGTCTGTTCGTGCGAGAAGAGAATTAGCAAACTGAATGACCCCGCAGGAGCGCGGAGAAACAGACATACCTCGACCACTTTCCCCTCGCGTGTTCCTCCAACGCCCTGACACGTCCATATCCATCTGTAGCAGCTAGATGCGTAAGATGAGACACGAATCAGTGTTACATCAAAACCGCCGTATAGTGCACACTCACTGAGCTGACCTCGTGAGTCGCTATGTCCGCGAATAATGGTCGTGCCATGATCTTGCGCGCGGTATCGTTCCTCCTCTTCTGTACCGGAGTCTATGTTTGCTCCCGCATCTACGTCTGATACAGTGCAAGAAGCACTGAAGGCAGAGCGAGCGAGAGCAGGCATGGAACAATGTAGGCGGACTCGCGGAAGAGGTGAGGCGTAACGGATGGACTCGTAGTGATAGGGCAACGCAAGTAGAAGTGTCGAAACCAAGTACAATGAGGATGTGGGGGTCCCGGAAAGGCTTGGTTGGTGACTGTGATGAAACAAACAGCGCCACGCAGATACAAATGAAGGTCGCAAGGGAGGCGTAGACGAAAGAGGACGCGGACGTTGAGGCAGGATGCGAAGGTGCGAAGAGGTCCGTGGGTGGTGAGCGGCTTCCAACTTGGGTATTGTAGGCGAGCGCAGGGAGACACGTCGGGGTAGAGGGAGAGGGGTGCGATGCGCGAGAGACCGGGGCGCGAGCTGGTGATTGAGATTTCCTGGGAGTTGGCGTGCTTGGGGAGCGAGCAGGTGGGGTCTTCCGAGCGTCGAACTGGCGCGGATTCGCGCGCGCCCAATAAGAGTGACCCTCTGGGACCGAGCAGCATTCGCCCTATATGCGCCTGTCGTTGCTCGCGCACGGCGGAGGAAGAAATGACGGCGCCGTCTGTGGCTTCTCCTCGGCACAACGCGCCTAAGTGGCGTCTTTTACAAGGGTGCGCACGCCGGCTTCCTACCCAGGGGATCGCAGCAACGCCTCGAGCTCGTCGTCCGCGTCGTCGCTGGCGTCTAGAGGCACACGCGACCACGCCCACACGTCGTTGAAGGTCTCATCGTCTCCTAATGGCGTGGCTCTGGCTGTAGTGGGTAGAGCCGTAGACGGAGAGTGCGAGCTCGCGGCCGCGTCGTCGTCGACTGAAGGCGCGGGCCGACGTTCGCTGCGGCGTCCGGCGTGCAAAGGGGAGCAAGGCCGACTCAGAGGTCTCCAACTTGAACTGGGCCTGGCGCAAGGGCTGCGCACGAGATATCGCGGCCAACGGGGCGCGCGCAGGGGGGAGGAATGTCGACGGCGCATGCTGGCGAGCAGGGGGCGTCGGGAGGCTGGACCAGCTGAGCGGTGACGTCATCGAAGTGGGCGCTAATACGCAAGGACGCCGTTGCTCCCGCTAGGCGTTTGAATGCGCGCGACGCTTGCACCTGGAGTGAGCCTGGACGCCTCGCGGGCCAAGCAAGCTAGCAGGGCTTGTGCTATGGTCGCGCGCAATTTCGGCGGCATAACGCATTGCTGGCGGCAGCCTCTGCGCGCGCGACGGCAGACGCGAGGGTCACCGTGATGGCATGGTGTGCGCAGCGGTGGGCGTTGAGCTATTGGAGGTACGCGATCTTGGACTCGCGCACCCCAATGCGGCGGGCTATGTGAGCGTGCTGGAGAGTAAGGGTCTCTTCGCACGCTAAGAGGATAAGCGAACTGAATATCCCGGCGGGAGCGCAGGGAAACAGACATACCGCGAGCACTTTCCTCCCTCGCCTCCTGCCCCCGCGCGTCATCCTCCACCGCCCTGACGGGAGCAAAGAGATTGTCCAAGTCCATTTGTAGCTGCATGCAGAAGATGGGGCGCGCGTCAGTATCACACGAAAACTGCCGCGCATAGTGTGCACTTACCGATCTAGCCTGACGAGTCATGATCTCTGTCCACGAACAATCGTCGCGCCATGGCCGTGCGTGCCGTGCCATTTCTCCTCTTCTGTACCGGGTATGATGTCTGCTCTCGCTTCTACCCGTGATACAGAGCAAGGAAGATTGAAGGCAGCGCGAGGGAGAGCAAGCCCTATGGCAAGTGGGTGTTGAACGACACGGGGACACTTGCGGAAGAGGCGGAGCACGAAAGGTGAACCACGTAGTGCTGGGGAGTGGGTTTGCGCGAGTAGAAGGGAGAAAGTAACGGTGGGACGCACCTGGGCTGTTGCACAAGCCAGATTCGGTGGTGGCGGAGACCACGGGAGCATCCTTGAAGGTCCGCTATAGCACGCGGATAGACGTCATTGGTGGCAAAAGAAGAGTAAGAGACGAGACGCACCTGTGTGGAGGTCTACGTAGTGGGGATGGATGCGCAAAGGTACGTGCAGCCAGGAGGAAGCTTCGTGGCTGATGTACGGATACCACGCATATGGCGCGGGGGGCAGGTGTTGGGAAGAGCGGGAAGGGGCCAAGGCCGGGGTTCGGCTGCTGTTCTTGCAGTGGGGATTATTGGTCCTGGCCTGTCGACAAGAGGCGTCGAGGCGCGTGCGGTATGGGTAGTTCGAAGAGAAGAGCGTGGTGGAAGGGGGAAGCCGTCGACGTGAGAGTTGGGCTTGCCATAAATGGCTGGGCCGGCGCTGACGTCATCGCTATGGACGCCAATATGGATGCGACTTGACTGGCCCCAGCGGGCTCGGTCAGCTGCCGACGAGCTGCGTTGAGCCCCAGGGAGACTCGGAGGCGTGTCCCTGTCTTTGCCAACGTCCAATGTGGTGTGAGCAACCTCCGCAGATGTCGGTGGCGTCCAGCAGTGTCCAGGCGCACTGTGCCAGTGCCGGCATCCATCGGGGGCTGTCGTTACCCAGTGGTTGGGACCCCCCGTCACTACTAACTCCTCCTGTAGAAGTTGCGGCACTGCGGTGGCGTATTTCAGCCTATCGCTATGCAGCCGCGCTACCACTGTCTTCCTATTTGCGTACAAGACCGGAAGCGCGATGACATTTCGATGAACGTCTTGCATGGAGCTTATGTGCGATAGTGATTATATGCTACCCTACAGAAGGAGCTGTCCCGTTATACCAGCTGGCGTACACGAGAGTCAGGCAGTCGAGATCCTCGCCATCGGAAATCTTTGTATGGCATCCCTCGGTGGAACTCGCATACATAGCTTTTATGACCGTGGACGACTCGCTAGGTGCAGGTGAATGGTTGGGTATAAAGCGTAGGTCATACTACAGACGAACATAGCGTGTGGGAGACGGCGAAGAGTAACAAGCCAGGAAACTCGCCTGTGTGTACCAGCTACATCGAGAGAGAGGAATGCTTGAGGGGCAGGGTCTCAGGCCGATAGATAGACCGAGATTTTCGGTAGATAGGGACGTGGTGCCGATCGGGATACTTCTAACAGCCTTGGGGGGCGATGGTCGAGTCAGGAGACAGCTCGACACGCAAAGATCAGAGAGCGCAAGACGGCGAGGGCGGAAAGGCGAACATGAAGGCGAAAGGCGGCGAGAGGTACGGTGGCGGGGGAAACTGGTAGGTTTGTAGCAAATGTGAATAACACATGTTAATAACACTGTTAATAACGTGTGACAAACTCAAGGGGGATATTCACAGTGCGACTAATGTGGGCGCTTATAAGGCTCCTCCCGGTTATCGGCACAGTGTGGTGGGCCTTTATTTGACCTCGTTACACTTTCTACGTGTATACTATCAGTCCGCCGGTTTTTCCGATTAATTTTCCGAACGCTCATAGCGCGCGCACATGTACTCCTTTCGCCACAAAACTTGCTCCATGTGTGGCCACAGCATGCATTCATATCTGTTCCAAGTTTCATAATTCAATGTTGGGATGCAAGGGAACAGTGAATATTTTCGTTCTCGAAACGCTCCCGCTCATACGTAAAGGTAGTTCTTCCGTTTTTGCTAAGCGAGGGGTGCCGCCTTCAGAAAATCTTGCTCCCCCGGCTCTACCTCAACCACGACGCTATCAGAAGTCTCCAAACCACTGTAAACATACATTTCCCCCAGCATACCCACATACCGCTCGTGTAGAATGCCCGCGCAAACGGGGACCTAGTGAAGTGACATTGGGCACGTGATCCATCACGCCCATCAAAGGGTGTACACGCACTTTTTCGATGGTAGCTCCTCAGCCACTCAACAATTAAGGGTAAAAAGTGGATTCATGGAACCACAAGAACCATAGTTAGCACTGATGATTTTTCGGGGGGCCAGACATGACAGTGGAAAGAGAAATGGGAGATTTTCCGAAAGCTGAATTCGGAAAAACCCCCGGACTGATAGTAGTAGAACTGCTTATATCCATCAGATTCATCGTCCTCAGCTCGAACAACGTGTCCGTATCCCCTGCCTCAAATGTCGTCTTCGTTAAGGCGCCCAGGGGGCCTGGCCACCCTTGCATGCTCATCTCGCATAGGCAAAGTAGGTTTATGCTCAAGCACTGGGCCGGATGTCAATGTGAAGGTGCCTGGCAAACCTGGGCGGCACCCGCGGGTTCTAGTAGGCTTCGCAACACTTGCAGGGTCCTCGCATGTGCGCGGCTCCGACGATCATTGCCCATCTTGCGAGTTTCCGGGCGGGACGTGTTGAACAGATTAGCGGCGAGTTTGAGCAAGTAGAAATATCACGCTAATGGGAAGAAGCTAATACATATTGTACATGTGTGTACGGCAGAGAATATGGGCACCCCTTGCAACGCGCACTTCTAGTCCCAGAGTATCGTCTAATGTGTGTGATTATCAACACACTGGCAAAGTCGAAGTCGTTACCGAGAGGGGCACCGGCTTCGTATGTCTCGAGTCTCTTCAGTAGGTGGGTGGGTCAGTAGTCAGCTAGCCCTCCTATCTGCTAAAGCAAGTAAGTAGCCAGGGGCGGCCGCCGCAGCGCACGACACTGCGTTGCCCGTGTATGTGCCGCCCATCGAGCCCGGCTTGTCCGTGAGCTCCTTCCGACTGATGGTCACGCTCAGCGCGAAGCCTTTCGCCAGGCCCTGCCGCCGCTCGTCAGCCCCCCTTCCCAAGCACCCATGCACACGATGCGATCGCACCTTCGCACTGAGGAGGATGTCCGGGTGTGGCACGCCTGAGTATTCGACGTTGTAGTTCTTGCCTGTCCGGCCCCCGTACTCGGGTTGCGCCTCGTTGATAATGAGAAGAATCCCGTGCTGGTCGCACACCGCGCGCAGGGCCTCGAGGAACACTTGAGAAACGGGCACGTACGCAAAGAGGCAGAGATACACCGGATGATGCACTGGTAGATGTACAGACCCAGGGGAGACTCCGCTCGGAGACGCCCCACGTATAAATAAGCGCCCGTGGGGGTAAAAGTGTGAATAACTGGTTATTATCTCCGCGAGTTACTAACTCGCCGGGTTATTCACGTTACTAACCGTGCGACAAACCCGGCCGGGAGTTTCCCCCGCCACCGTAGCGAGAGGGAGCGGAGTCGAGCGTCGTGCAAACATCCGCCGGGTAATCGGCAAGGCACAAGCCGGGGTCTAGAACGGCCCCTCCGCGGTCACGGGGATTTCACGTGTGCTGTCACTTCAGAGGCGCCGACTCCATCGCCCGGCGGCGACAAGTCCTACTGCATAGTGTGTCCCGTGCTTGCGCGATCAATTTGAGTTTCAACTATTGAACTGACACGTTAGGTTGCACCCCCTAGATATCACAAGACGAGAGGCTGCTACGAATGTAGTTTAAAAGCGACCCACACAATGACAAGTCACAAGGGCATCATCAGATTGTAGCAAGTGGCTTGAACGGAACGAGGGACAAGTGTCGAACCACGACCCTCTTGTGTACCACGGCCCCACATATATTCTTTTTGGTCGGCAGGTGTGGGTTTGACTGGCTTGCCAAATTTTCCGTTCGCTTTATCGCTAAAAGCTTACTCCGTCATGTAATCCTTCATCTACCCTTTCACTATAAGCCTTCTATATGCGTTATACTCCTCGTGTTGGCTGTTATTACACTATTCAGTTCACTATATGCTGTAGAGGGAATGTATGTATGCGGTCACTGGTTACAACATCCACATTCCAGCGCCGGCCTAAGGCAACCCATTATCTACTGCGGGAATTGCAGTCCTCCTCTTATGGTGTGTCCTATTAATCCATGAGTATGGCGGCAGATCTGTACATTTATAAATCAGTTCTAACACAAGTAAATAACTGAGCGCGCACACACAACACGAAATCGCGCTCATATTTTGATGTAAGCGCGCGTGAAGCGCCCAGCGCGACCTTGAAGGGCACTTTTGGTTTAGGCGCCGAACTGGGAGCCCCTCGAGCTCGATGTCCCCCGGTTCGTCTCTTTCCAGTTTTCATTCATAAAAACACATACAGACTGATTTAGGAGTATCATATAGCCCCAATATCAATTTTTAAGGTGTATAGTAAGGGGGAAATGCCCCCCAAGGTGGGGGGGAGTGGGCCATCCGAATTCGGAAGGTGCGGCACCCCGCCCTGGGCGCCTCCGACTTGCCCTCCGTCCGAGGAGCCACCTTCCCCGCCCCGGTGCTCACTTCGTACGGGAATGTCCCTGTGACTCCATAGAACGGCTCTAGTAGTACTTTTGCACTCACTAACTCCATATCTTACTTCTATTTCTAGGATTTATTAATCTATTATAACTTTTGTATTCATTAGAACCATTACTAATAGACTTCAATTGAACCGATTATAAGCCCGCATAGTTACCATATTTGGGTAGGCTCCTATTCCGACAGCTTTGGAACCTCCAAAAGCGTGGTTTTCACTCGTATTTTTGGAGGAACATAGCCCCGATACCTCCCTCCTACGTAGGGAAGGGTTTTTTCGCCAAAAAATCTACGTTGAGAAAAGTGTATATGCTGGGTGCGAGAAAATATATATG
>FTLJ01000218.1:0-24292 GCA_900155495.1 Porogramme epimiltina
ATTAGTTGTAAGGAATTTATATTCCCCAACTTGTGTGTGCGTCACCGTGAAGCACCGTTCCGGAATAGTTGTCGTTTTCTCTGTGGTATAGGTCAATCGAGTTGTCATCCCAACCGGAGAGCGCGAGGCGAGACCCGTCAGCGGACCATGTCAACGCAACGTTTTTGAGATCGAGGCAAGCGATTTCCGAACTCCGCGGCACGGTGAAGAGGACCTTTGACGACGACGACGACGACGACGACGACGTGACGTCCCAGAGCCGGACCGTCCCGTCTTCATGTGCGACAGCCAGGATGTCGTCGGCGTGATGCACGAACGCGACCGCGACCGCGCCCACCAGTGTCTGGACGGTGCCGCTCGTCAGTGCAGAGTCGCCTGAGACCGTGGGCAGGCTGGCCTGTAACATGGCTGTGTCCCATGTGTGCGCGGCTGTGCCATAGCAGGATACGATATTTGCGCCGTCGGAGGAAAATCTCAAGTGGCCAGCGATTGCAGTCCCCATAATGCGCTCAGATTCTCCAAGCAGCTCTCCTGTGATGGTGTCCCAAAGTATGAGAATCCAGTGTGCGTTGAAGTTGATGTTGTACTCGACGGCGAGGGAGGAACCATCAGGGGAGAAGTCGAGTGCCACTGCCACGTGACGCCAGCGGGCCGGCCCCATGTTCAGCTGCACAAGCCTGGGATGGAACTCTGAGGAGTGGCCGACAGCCCACAAAACGACTTTATCGCCGTATCTGTCGCCTACGGCGACTGTTCTGCCATGAGGAGAAATGGCAACGGTGCTGACCTCGAAGTCTTGCTCGAGCGTGCGGACTTTAGAAGTGTCTGAGAGCGTCCAGATTTTGCACGTCTTGTCGTGGCTTCCGGAGGCCAAAAATGATCCGTCGCGCGAGAATGCTACGGAGGTTATCCAAGCAGAATGACCTTCAAGGGTGGCTACAAGCTGGACCTCCCCAGATTCCAGATTCCACAATTTGATTGTATAGGGCTTCTCGGAGGTGGACACGGCATAGTTTCCCTGGTACGAAGAGGCCACGGAGTGTACCCCCTCTGGCTTGTCACCCAAAGGCGAGTTTGAACAGAGCTGCTGTGAGAGGAGACATACTCCCGTTTGAGCATCCAATACTAGAAGCTTCCCATTTTCTAACCCGGCAAGTATAACCTTCCCATTATGCGAGAACGCGATGCTCTTGACCCAGTCCTCCTGCTCGAGGACAACCTGAAGTAGTTCCCCTCCTGTGTGAACGTCCCAGAGACGAATAGTCTGATCGGAAGACGCAGTGACCACGCGTTCGTTGTCCGGAGAATAATCCACGCATTGGACTACTCCGGTATGGCCCTCCATGGTGGCAACGTGCGCGCTCCAACGGGTCGGTAACCCAACAGGGATGGTGATCTTCGCATTGGCGAAGTCTTGCTCATACACCCTGCGCAGGGTAGAGCTTGAGGGGAGGAATGGAAGGCCAGATGTGTACACCGCCGAGGCGGTGGTCCTGAAGGCAGCATAACACTGTCGAGTCATGTGTTCACAGTCGGACAATAAGTCAACCGTATCTTCGGGCACGTAGAGGGAGACGGTCTAAGGAGGGAGTCGTGAATGGGATTTTAGCATGTAGCTCCTCATATGAAGGAGTAGTACATACCCGTAGAGTCTGTTGGGCCACTCGTAGAGCTTCGACGGCGACGAACATCTCGCCGATGAAGCTGAGTGCCTCGAGCCAATGCAGCATTCGCTTCTCGCAGAACATTTTCAAAAAACTGAGAATTTCCTCGTCAACCGTGGATCTGCTGAGATGGTATGCCCAGTTGCGCAAGGCGTATCGAACATGTGAAGGTAGATGGGCGTGGACACGCGCGGCAAGATCGTGAATTTCCTCATTGGGGAAAGAAATTTGGTCCGGTGCGATTTGACAGACATTCTTGCAGAGTGTGCCTGACATTGTCTCGAAGCAGCACTTCGTGAGAAAGGCATGATGTTCGGTAGGGTTGATCGCCAGGTTAGGATTTTTGCTGCCAAGGAGGAAATCAGGGAATGAGGGATGGATGATCTGTATGACCCCGTCGCTTGACTGCGGGAGAGATATGACGGAGTGAAGGGACTCCAAGTGCAGTTCGGCCGTTCCATTACGTAGTCCAAGGAGGGTGTCTAGTGCAAAGGGTGATAGCTGGTCCTGCAAGACAACAATGGACCACACAACCAACATCAGTTCTTCCACCATCTCCAGATCTGCGTCATCCGTAATAATAGCTTTGAAGACGTCATCGTATAGCCCGTAAAGATAGGCCAAGGGCGAGTCTTTATGGGTCCCCTGCATCTGAAGCACAATCCTTAGTCGTTTCCATGGATTTTTGCTCTTCTGGTCGGCGATAAACCTCATGGCAGTCTCGAGGAAAATGAAAAGTCCATGAGCGAGGAATATCAAATGCTTCTTCTCTGGATCAGTGGGCCAGGACTGATCCGCGGAGTAATCTTTCCTAATAGCCTTGAGCCGCTCGTCCACATAGATTACCATGTCCTGCTCCACAATCTCACGAGGAACTTCATCGAGAGGGAATGGGTGAGTGTTCTCAAGGAGGGAGTCGTAACGGAAACCCTTCACGATCCTAGGTTCAGGCCGACTGGTGATCAAGAACTTGAGGGGGCGAATGTCGGTGACGAAGTGTGAGAGCGCAACGAGGATGACCGATACCGCCTCTTCGTCGTGGCATTCATCGAGGGCGTCGATTATGACGACTTGTGAAAGGGGAGGAGCGTTTTTTATCGCGCGCAGTGGCTCGACGATGAGCTTCTCGAGCTGCTTCAACGGCTGAGAGCGGTGGATGTCGGGATGAGCAGAGAGCGCCTTCATGACTTGATTCGCAAACGCGGAATTGGATGCAGAAAGTTGATGTGAGATAGTGGGAAAGATTCGAAGTACATCGTTACGGCCGCCTGTACGTGCACAGAAGAAGCTTGCCCCGAGGCGTTTTTTGCGGTCGCACCATTCGGCGATAGATTGGGAAATGGCGGTCTTTCCTGAGCCTGGGGGGGCGTGCATCCACAGAATCGACAAGACCTCACGGACAGAGAACAGGGGGGTCTTGCCTTGCTCCGGTTCGCCAGTTATCCAAGACTGTATTGCTGATTGGACCTCTTTCCTTGTACCCGCCATACACCCGACCCGGCCGCTCTCGCCGTCGTCGTACCGCGCATCGTCGACGTGGTTGAGTTCCTTGAGCGCTATTACGCATTGTTAGTAGTCATAGGAGGAAGCCAACGAGAGGCTTGCCTGTGCTCCGTGTTTGTCTCTATTCCAAATAAGACTGATCGTGAGAAGCTGAACTCGAAGAAGTAACATGTAGAAGAACAAACCTCGAGCGCGATCTGGGTGTGAAGGGCTGACTGGAGCTGGCGTCATAGTCCAGCATCAGTTCGGAGTCGTAGTCTTACGTACACCCGGTGACGTACCGTGAGATCACTGACGAGCGAAGAAAGCGTTTTGATATGATCATCTAGCGCCCCAGCGATATGTTCCACTTGCGCAACTTTTGCGATCGTTCCTGGGCGATCCAGACGTTTCACAGCCCTGGCGACTTTTCGTACCTCTCTATCACGTCAGTAATAATGAGGTGTTAGCGTAGAGAAAGACTCATGGGGGAAGGGAGTACTTTGTGAAGTTGTTCAGCCGCTGTGAAATTTCTCCGGAGCAATCTTGCGCGTCGGGAAGACCTTCGATGGTTTTTAGCAAAGAGCGAATGCGTCTGTCGAGCTTGCTGAATGTGTCTTTGTTTGCGCTATATTTCTGTCGGAAAACACAGTTATGCTGCATATCTCACTCCCTGGTCGCCTCGTACTCACGTCGGAGACTTCCATTACAGCTACTGCCGCGCCGAACGCAGCTTGAGCGGGTGGAAGAGGAACAGATGCCTCCTTCGCGATTTTGAGTATACTCCGCAGTGCTCCCTTAGCGGTATTCTTGAAGTCTTGCCAACCACCGGGAGGCGACTCTGAATCGCTCTGATCTGTCGCATCGGAGTCGGGAGGATCGACGGAGGTGTCTGCAGGTGCTGGCTCTCTGGGGGCAGGGTGTGTACTTGACGCGCCCTGAGGCTCGGATGGCCCGGATAGCTGGCCACGAGACACATCTGCATCAAGGTTCTGGGTAGTGAGAAGAGGTGTTCCTGCCACTGGTGGGGCCTGCTC
Source organism: Porogramme epimiltina (assembly GCA_900155495.1). NCBI lineage: Eukaryota > Fungi > Basidiomycota > Agaricomycetes > Polyporales > Polyporaceae > Porogramme > Porogramme epimiltina. The sequence continues at coordinate 4,184 of FTLJ01000218.1, forward strand.
GTTCTCTCCGCTGCACACGGTTGGAGACGATTGAGGAAGATCATGGAGCGGTTGGGCAGCGGATGGTCCCGAGGGGGCTCGCGCCTCCGTCGCATCAGACTGAGCTGGTCCACCGTGACCTAGGGGTGCTGCTGGCGAAGTGTCCTCCGGGGCAGACGGGGTGGGGTCGACGATATCTCCCTTTGCTGGACGGGGAGAGGCCTCTTGCGACGTCTGCTCTGGGGGCGAGTCGGGATTTGAGACGCACCAGAGAGAACGAAGAGTCTTCGTGATTGCCCTCCGCACTGCTTCCATGTCTTGCAGGAGCACAGACGACGCTTCTGGGAGCGTTCAGATAGGGTGGAGGGGAGCAGACGGCAGGAATAGGAGGCGTACGTTGGAGAGATGGGGGAGGGACGGACTCTGTTCAACGGCGTACGATCTGGAGGTTTCTGGGCGCTGCCACGTGTCAAAGAACTTCAGGGGATAGGCGCTATCACGGCCTTGTAGTCGAAAGGCGGTGGAAATGCGGGAGAACGCGCTGTCAGAGAAGCCAAGGCGCGAAATCGCGGGTTCACGTGTCTGCGCGGACGAAGAAGTCGCTCTTTCTCCGTTTATGAGTTCGCACACGACTGAGAGCGAGTCACTGCGTGGATATCTGTTGAAATAATGACATCGCTATTATTGTTGTAGATGCTAGCACTTTTGTCGAAATTAGAAGAGGAGAATCGACTACGCAGGTGCTGAACACGCCCACCTAGAGAAGAATCTGGCTCTGCACGCCCCCTGCCTGCTCTCCGCCTTACGACATGCCGTCATTTCTCCTTTAGCCTCTCCTGTGATCCCTGACCTACCACATCTCCCGGTAATCCCTAAAACCCCTTAACCATCCTCTCGCGCGCCGCATCACCAAACAATGTTACTGAATAGGAGTGCAAACGGGTTAGTTATGAAGGACATTTCATGAGCCACAAAATGGAACGTGCTGTGCGTTTTGGCGTACATGCATATGCACGTCCGGTCTTGGTTTGGCGCACAGAGGCTCGGCGAGAGCGCTATTCCCGGCGCAGTACCCGCCGGCTCAATCGAACTGTTCCGCATATGGCATTCATGGTTCTGCCGTACTTGGTACGGAGCGCGGCAAGAACGTTTGAGGTTGGCGGGATTACAGCCGTTTGCATAAGAAACTGGAATCACGCAATTTCAAAGATGTGTTTGTCCCGGCCAAATAAAGCCAAAAGTAGTAATTGCGGTGTCACCCAACTGTCACACCCAGGTCTGGCAGGGCCTGCGACGAAGCCAAGTGCACGTCCCTCAGGATGTATGGTAGCCTAGTGGCATGTACTTCACTTGATGCTATGGTATATAATATTTAAGAGTGTCACAAAGGAGGACATATGGGAAGGCAGAACACGGTCAGGACATCACTGCGAGTGTGGGGAGTATACTGATACCATAGCAAGCTGGCTGAGGCTCGGAACTGATTCTTGACACACGCATGGAGTCGTACGCTATGACGTTCAACCTAGGTTACAGCCACACAGTTACTGCTTAGGGAATGACCGGTCTTGTAGGAGGGCGAACACCTTTGGATTGTCCATCAATTCTGTCTGCAGTTCATGGAAGCATAAATCTTCTCGACAACCACCAAACAAATGCGAGAACCTCTCCCCGAGAATATTGTACAGTGACCATGGATGCGCGAAAAAGCCTGGCCAGGGCAACATCGCCAGATGATCAACACTGCCAGTCACTGCCGAGGATGCTGTAGACTACACTTGCACCCTGGTCAGCACATTTGCTAATCTAGAACATCAATTTGTTGTGAATAAAGCACTACGCTACAATTTTCTTATACAGCCTGAGTTGTCGGTCGACCAGAAGTGGCACGAAGCCATGGGTGCGGGCGGAAGGGCGTGGTGCTCACAGCCGCTCACCTGTCACTGTCAGCGAGGACATCACATCCGGTCACAGGACACTTGCCATTTTAGGCTTTATTTGCTCGGGACAACAAAGTTTCAAAATCGCGTGATTCCAGTTTCTTATGCAAACGGCTGTACGTCGAACAAGACGCGAGCGGGAGCGTAGAGCACAGACTTAGGCGTTGGAGGTCCCGTGGGCGCTCGGAAGGTGCCCATTGCGTAGCCCGGTGCAGGTCTACAGACCGGCGCGGGGAGGGGTTGGGGAATAGGCAGTCATAGCAAAGATACTAGGACCACCGTCGGGCACACTGAGGGACCGGCCGAAGATCAACAGGCAGATGCGGCAATAGATGATGCCAGTCCACGCCGCCGAGACGGTCTGACAGGTCTGACCGAACGTGGGCGTGGAGAAGACTCGAAGACCGGTGGGTGGCCCCAGGCGAAGAACCAAGGCCGTCAAATTTAAGGGAGGCGCTGAGATGCGCTGGGCGTGCTAGAGAGCATCACAGGAGTGATGCGCTGGCTGTTGGCCGTCTGACATGTGTGACAGACAAGGCAGCTGACGGGCATCCTGGGGAGAAGCGAGAATGAGGGAGAGCCCGGCGAGGGGAGGCTTTGGGATGTGCGTACAGGCCCGCGCGAAGATGCATGGCGCGGCGCCGGCTCCAGGGGGCGGACCCGCCGTGAAAATGCGTGAGTCACAGAGTGACTGTGACGCGTGCAGTGGCGTCATCGCCCTTCCCGTCACTCTTGTGCCCGTGCCCACTTCGCCTGCGAAGTGCTGCTCTGTACGGCACTTCTGCTGTACAACCCTGAGCTTACACCCTCCTTCGCGTCGCTATCTCCTTCCCGACACTCCCGGCGACATGGCGGTCAATACAAGTCCTCAGCATCCTCTTCTTCGTGGGCAAGCACTTTGGCAGGGGGGACGTTCTCTCCACCGCTTTCGCTCATCTCCTACAGGATGCATTCGAGTTTTTTCTTAATCAGTCGTCAACAAGACATGGGAAGTGGGGCACTGGGCAGGTTTGATCGTGTACGTCCCTTCGTTCATGCCAGGCGACGTCCTCGGAACGTCTCTCGCCTCTTCATGCAATGTCTGGGGTCTCCGCTGTGCATATTCTACATAGAATGTCGGTTAGTTTCCCCTTATCCCCAATATCCGTCCCTCACGTCCTTCTCCAGACATCTCGATCACATATGTCGACCGCCTCAACTCGTATCCATCCGCGCCCTCAGCATCAACGGCATCCGCCCCCTCGTCGTCTGCCTCGTCCATCGAGATGGAATACGACTGCTCCCCTGCACAACGACCCTCCATCCTCGTTGAGAACCCCCACATGGTCACCTCTCTCACACCCTCCGAGCCTTCCCAAGGCCCCCTTCGGATGCGTCCCCACTCAACGGCGCCTCCGCCTCGCACGGCGCGACTACGTCCACGCGCACCACGCGCACCACGCGCACCACGCACACATCCCCACACGCACCCCGACACGCCCCGGCGCGCGGCGACGCCCCCAAGTAGCAGCGCCGACAACTGCGTTCTTCTCCGGGGTCACCATCGGCACGAGGCGCGCCCGGCGCACATGCAGCACCATTCGTGCGGCGCGCGCTGGCGGCGATGGGACAGCCTGTATCCGCGAGCGCGGCGCGGCGCCGCGGGCGCGGTGTCGGGCCATAACCATCACCACCATCCACACCGCCATGCGCGCGCGCACACGGACGGAGAGGTAGACCTCAAGGAGGTGCGCGCCAAGCGCCTTCGGTGGTCGTCGAGGTGTGCGAGGGACACAAGTGCGGCAGTGGGCCCGGGAGAGGGACCGGGAGGGGGACGGGAAGGGGAGCGGGGCGTGCTGCGGGCGGACAGGGACACGGACGCGCGTACGCCCGTCTGTACATGGAGCGCTGGATGGATGGGATGCGCGGCGCGGCGGGCGCGGACGCGGGGGCGCGCGGGGACGACTCGGATGCGAACCAGTGCGGGGAGGAGGGGCCTGTGGTGGACGAGGCGACGAAGGTCGCGCGGCGGAGGCACATCATCGGAATCCTGGTGCGTGCCCCTCCCCATTCCTCCTCACACCCTCCCTTCCCCGCGCTAAGCGCTCACCGTGCACCCTACACGCACACAGCATCCCTCGTCGCCGCGATCGTCTTCCACCCGCTCTTCGAGGACCTCTCGCTCGGAGTCCGCATCGCTAGCCGCCCCAGACAAGCACTACGGCGAGTGGCCGGGGCGGTCGGGATGCGCACAGCCTACAGGCGCGGCGCGCACGCTGAAGCCGCTCCTCGCGGTCACGTGCGCGACGACGTGCGTGTCTCCTCCCCCTCTTTTTTCACCTTTTCGCGAACGCTGACTCCCGCCCCCCCTCGCCCTCCCCCATCCTCTCGTACAGCGCACCTGGTGCCCCTGCAGGGCGTGATGGCCGTGGTGTCGGCGGGGATGCTCATCTGCGCGGCGTGCGGGGAGATGCTCGCGTCATGGACGCGCGCCTGTGGCACAGCGCGGTGGGCCGACGCGCGCTCGCGCTCAGCGAGCCTGCTTGTGTGTAGGTGAGAAGAGTTGCGGAGCGCACACCGCACTCGTTTCATGCCCATCCTATCTATGGAACTTACATAGCTTCTGCCCGCCGTGGATTTTGGTGATGCCCATCTGTACTTCGAAGGTCCGCCGCGACTCCGAGGTCGAGCCTGGCGGTAGTGCCGTTGACTTTTTTGATTGAGCGACACAGAAGAGAGGACGTGTACTATGCAGAGTGCCTCGGGGGTGACGAGAGGGCGCGCTGGGCCTCTGAGCGAGTCAAGATCGGGCGAGGGAGCGTCGTGTCGATGGCCGTCGGTGGCCCCAGAGAAGGCTGCGGAAAGGCGTCATGGTGCCCGTCTAGCCCCCTCCTGCCAATCGTATTTGGAGGGCGGCGATTGGCCAGCCTTGCCCCGCACAGAGCGCGTAGACCGGTGCGGTCCCCGGCGTCGGGAGTGCGGGCTGCTGCCGCCTCTCCAGGCTCTGCCGTCCCCTCCTGCTGCTCTCAGAGGCTGTCCCTGCATGTCTCGTGCGCGCTATCCACACACGGCCCTTCAACGACCCTTCACGAATCTGGCCGACTGCCCCCATCAATCATGCGACGAGCAAGCTCTCTCAGGTCCTCATCGACTACACTCCAGACAACCCCGCGGCCGAGCGACTGCTGATCATGCTTCATATATGTGCTATCTCCCCTCATTGGTGCGTGCACTCTGTACGGTACTTCTCCCATACAGCCCTGAGCTTACACTCTCCTCAGCGTAGCTGTGTCTTTCCCGACACTCACGACGACATTCCAGTCAGTTCGAGCCCTCAGCATAGTCGTCTTCATGGGCAAGCACGTTGGCATGGGGGTCATCCTTTCCGCCGCTTTCGTCCATCTCCTCCAGGATGCGCTCAAGGTTCGATCCAGTGGCCAACAAGACGCGGAAAGTGAGGCATTAGACAGGTCTCATCGTGTACGTCCTTGCCTCCCCCCTCAGAACGATTCTTACCTCTTCTCGGTCAGTGTGGGGTCTTTGCTGTGCGTATTCCTCATAGAGTGAGTCTGTATTCTATTCCCCCCAATATCCACCCTTGCACCCTTCTCCAGACATCTCGATCGCGTATGTCGATCGTCTCCACCCCCACCCATCCGCTCCTTCACCATCAGCCACCTCCGCCACTTCATCGTCGGTCTCGTCGATCCAGATGGAACACGAACCCTTCCCCGCACTATGACCCTCCATTCTTGTCGAGAGCCCCAACGAGACCCCCTCTCACGCACGCTCCGCGGCCTCCCCGCTCAACGGTGCCTGACCGTGTCCGCATATACTCCTGCAGGCGCAGTCTGTGACGTCATTCCAAGCCGCCGGCGCTAGCGCGGCCATCGAGATATGTCTGTTCCCCTCATCCCTCGTTGACCGGACCATTGCGCCGAAGCCACAGGCCCGCTTCATCTTCGCGAGCGTCCTCTCCACTCAGGCATAGACGCCGTTCACCTCCCCGCTGCGCTCAGCATCTTCAACGAGATCCACTGCCCGTTCGCCCAGGGTGGGTAGCGCGCCTCCAACAGGAGTTGAACCAGCACCTGTTCAACCTCCATTGCGTCGAGCGGGAGAGCGTCACGCACACTGAGAGCACGGAGGCGGCGGTAGTGGCGTGGAGGCTGGAAGAGGAGGGAGCATGTTTGTTCAGGAACTCATTGTCCGGCTGAATGTTAATGTATGTAGTGGCATGACAAAGTCCCATTCTTTCATTTCTACCTCATCATCTGAACGCTAAGCTAGGTCTCTCATTGCAAGTGTTCCCATGAGTCATGATCACCGCTTAGAAATAAAACACGCCTCACAACGGGCATTTCCCAAACTTCAAAAGCGTGAAACGCGAGGCAGGTAAAACCATTTTCATCGCACGTCATTCTCGGAACGATGCGTCTAATTAAGAACCTGGGAGGAATACAGATCGAAAATGCGTAACATGAGCTGGGATGAGTTAGTTATCTGATGCGTCGACGAGTACAAGCCGTCCTTCGCTCGTCACAAATGCGATCCCGTGCCCGCGAATGTCCCAGCCGCATTGTGAAAGGAAACCTCTGCTGTACCTGTGGCCAGGTGGGAGCCACCGCACCCGACGACGTTCCCCACCGGATTCCACACACCAAATCCACCCGTCATCCTCCACGTAGTAATTCTGAAATCCTGATGAAAGACCAGGCGCTCCCTCAGGCTGTTTCGACTGGGAGGAATCCTCGCGCTGTGCTGCAAGCGGCCAGTGCTCGGAGGATGGGATTGGGGCGTATCCCCCGTGGGCCACGACGGCGCGGCTGTTGGTGGAGAACTCAATGCGGCCGGCTAATAGTACCTTACTTGACGTCACGACGTGGAAATTATCTAGGAAGCGGGGTGCGCGACTGTCATCGAGCTGGTTCTGAGCCATAGGATCTTCCACCGTTGAAGGTGGGCCATCTTGAAGGAGAGCAGAGACGTCCCAGATACAAACATCGCCGAACCTGTCTGCTGAAAGAAGGCGTGACTTGTCCGGAGAGAAAGAGAAGGCGCCAATTGCGACACGGTGGCGCTCTGTCTTCACCTTCCACAGCACAGTGTTGGATGGGGCATCGCATATGCACATGTGAACTTCCGATGGGCCATCTGTCGGAAACAAGGTTCAGTTCAAATCGTCTACTTCATGACATTCATAGACCGCTCGGGGTGACTCGCCTTCGCATGATGAGACGAGAACACAATCGCTCTCTCTGGGAAGCACGGCCATGGCACTGAGAAACCCCAGTCCCGTGACATTGTATATCACCCTCCAGGTCGCCGTCTCCGCATTCCACGCTTGCACCGTATCCCTTGAGCGCGAAATGAGAAGCTGCGAGTTAGAGGTGAAGGCAGTCTGCTCCGCTGAACCCTTATGCCCGCAAAGCACCGTTCCGGAATAGTTGTCGTTTTCCCTGCTGTGGTACAGGTCAATCAAATCGGCGTACCAGCCGGAGAGCGCGATGCGAGACCCGTCAGACGACCAGGTCAACGTGACGTCTCGTGGACGAAATAAAGAGGTTTGCGGACGTTCCGGAACGGTGAGGATGACCTTGGACGACGACAGCGTGACATCCCAGAGCTGGACCGTCCCGTCTTCATGCGCGACAGCCAGGATGTTGTCGGTGTGGGGCGAGAATGCGACCATGACGACGGGCACTGGCGAGTGGACGGCGTCGCCCGTTGGCGCGGATTCGCGCGAGACCGCGGGGAGGCTGGCCTGTAACATGGCCGTGTCCCACGTGCGTGCCGTTCTGCCATGGGAGGTTACAATATTTGCGCCGTCGGAGGAAAATCTCAAGTGCTCGATGTGTCCCTCCTCAATCAGCTCTGATTGACCGATCTGCTCTCCTGTGATGAGGTCCCAAAGTAGAATAATGGATCCGCATCCGACGGCGAGGGAGGAGCCGTCATGGGAGAAGTCGAGTGCCCGAACGTGGCCCGGCATCTCTAGCATACGGGGATCGGGCCCTGCGGAGTGGTCGGCAAGGGCCAACAGAGTGACTTTTCTGTTGCCTCCGCATGCGACTGTTTTGCTATCAGGAGAGACGGCAACAGCGCACTAAGCGTCAAATGACGGTGGAAAATGTCGGGTGTAGAACCACGTAAAAACGCATGTCCAACCTGAGAAACCGAGTGTTCGCACGAGGAAAAAACACGGTCGTGCATGAGTTTTTTCACGTGGAAATTGGCGGTCCAAATGACCGATTTCCACCGTCATGCTCTGGCAGGTGCAACCCGCTAAAAAACAAGGTCTAGCCCAGTAATGGGGGGAGCCGGCGGAAAATCACCCATATCGCGCTTCTCAGGCCTTTTATGCATAATTAGGGCGGACGAATTTGTGCACGATGCAAAAAAGATATATTGAGCACTATACTAGTGATACAACCGGCACTGCTACTACTGTTACTGCTGTGTAAACAATGGAGCCTTAGCCGATGCAACAGCGTCAGCGCACGGACGGTGCCACTGTGCGCGAGCAGGTGCTAGTAGATATAGCCACTGCCAGGGGGTGCTGTGGAGAGCAGGGATGAAGAGACGAGACAGGGATCGGACCATGTACGTATACGAGCAGAAGGGAGGAGAGGCGTTGAGATGAGACAAGAGCGAGTAAACAAGTTACTCACCTGCCAGGCTCTGACCGCTGCATAGGGGCCCTGCAACATCCACGCTGCTTGGTTATGCCCAATAACGAACTGACGCCGTTTCCCGCTGCCAGTCCTCCTGGTTGACGCACTTCAACATGCTGGTGCAGAGGACGGTGCTTTCGGCGCCGGTGCTGAACGTGCTGCAGACAATGGCTTGTCAGAAGCGTAACATATATATTCTAGCTTTGAAAACTCACCATTCTCGTCCCTGACAGTGGCCGGGTAGTGGGGACTGGTGCGAATTTGGCAGTTCGGGCTAGTGAGCAAGCCTGTTAGATCTACGCTTCGAGCTCGAGAGAATGCCCAGGACAATAATTAGACACATCCAGCTGCCAGCCGAGCACCAGAGTAGCCGAGAGACCCAAGACATGACCTGCCAGAAGCCTAGACCACAGAAGAGCGCAGGGAGGAGCAGGAGGGGGCAAGCGCAGACGTCGACGTGGCGGGGCGACTCAATTTGGTACCCAGTTCAGGGCAGGTCACGCAAGACTTGGTGCATTTGCGTCTTACAGGCGCTTAACGGCCGTGACCGTGGAATTACGCCCCGACGTGGAAATTCCACGGTCAGATTGCCCTCCCCACCGGCCTGGCGGACACCGCGTAAATTACGGGGGCGGGCGTTGTCTCCGCAACCGTGGAATTTCACGGGTCGTTCAAAAAACTCAGGTCCGCCCCCGTAACGTGCTTTTTACGGGGTGGCGCCCGAGTTTTTACGGGGGTTTCGAGCGCTCAGTGAGCACCGGAAAAGGTGTCATTCTCATCGGACTTGACTCGGAGCGTGCGGACTTTGGAAGTGTCTGAAAGCGTCCAGATTTTGCATGTCCCGCCGAGGCTTCCGGAGACCAAAAAGGATCCGTCCCGCGAGAATGCTACGGATTGTATGTAACTAGAATGACCTTCAAGAGTGGCTGTAAGCTTGATCTCCCCAGATTCCATATTCCACAATTTGACTGTATGGGGGCCGTTCAATCCCCTGCAGTGGCCTGACGCAGCATAGTTTCCCTGGTACGAGTAGGCCACGCAGTGTACCCAATCCAACGAATGATCCCAGGTCGGGTTTGAATCGTGCTGCTGCGAGGAGAGGCATATTCCCGTTTGAGCATCTAATACAAGAAGCTTCCCATTGATAAACGCAGCAAGTATATCCTTTCCATCAGGCGAGAACGCAACACTCGTGACCTCCTTTTCCTGTTCGAAGACAAAGAGTCGCTCTCCTGTGCGCGCGTCCCAGAGTTGAATAGTCTTGTCATCAAATCCACTGGTTACCACGAGATCGTTGGCCGGAGAATAATCTATGCCGCTGATTCCCCCGGTATGGCCCTCCATGATGGTCACATGCGCGTTCCAACGGGCCGGTGGTAACCCAACAGGGATGGTGATCTTCCCGTTAAAGTCTTTCTCGTACACCTCGCGCAGGATGGAACTTGAGGGGCAGGCCGGGAGGCCGGACGTGTACACCGTTGAGGCGGTGGTGCTAAAGGCGGGATAACACTGGAGAGTCATGCGTTCACAGTCAAATAGTAAGTTGACTGTGTCTTTTGACACATCAAACTCGGGGGGGACGTTCTGAGGAGATAGGTATGAAAGGGATTTTAGCTTATTTAAAGGGGTCGTACATACCTGCAAGGTCCGTTGGGCGATTCGTAGAGCTTCCAGTGCGACGAACATCTCGTCGATTATGCTGAGTCCCTCGAGCCAATTCAGAAGTTGCTTCTCACAAAACGTTTTCAAAAGATGGAGAATCTCCGCATCGACCATGGATTTGCTGAGATGGTAGGCCCAGTGGCGCAAAGCGTATCGAAGATCGGAGGGTATGTGGTCGCGCACGCGCACGGCGAGGTCGGGAATTGTCTTGTTGGTGAAAGAAATTTGGACCGGGGCAATTCGACAGATGTTCTTGCGGAGTGCGCCTGACATCGTCTCGAAACAGCACTTCGTAAGCAAGGCGTGATGCTGCCCCACCAGGTCAGGATTTGCGCTGCCGAGGATGAAATCAGGGAATGAGGGATGGATGGTCTGTATGACCCCGTTGCTGGACTGCGGCTCGGGGAGAGATATGACGGAGTGGAGGAACTCCAAGTTCCGTGTCGCCGTTCCAGGACGTAGTCCAAGGAGTGTGTCTAGTGCCGAGGGTGACAGTTGGTCCTGCAACAGCACAACGAACAACACCACCGACTTTAGTTCCGCCACCATATCCGGATCTGCGCCATCGTTGATAAGTGCGTCGAAGATGTCGCCGTACAGCCCGTAGAGACAGTCCAGCGGCGAGCCTTGAGTGGTCCCCATCTGCAGCACAATGTTTAGTCGTTTCCAAGGGTTGTTCCCCATCTTGTCCGCAATGAACCTCAGCGCCGTCGCGAGGAAGATGAAAAGCCCATGAGCGAGCAATATCAACTTTTCCTTCTCAGCCTCGGTCGGCCAGGACTCATCCTCGGAGTACTCTTTCCTAATAGTCTTCAGTCGTTCGTCAACGTAGATAACCATGTCTTGCTTCACTATCTCAGGAGGAACTTCGTCGAGAGGGAATGGGTGGGTGTTCTCAAGGAGGGTGTCGTAACGGAACCCCTTCACGATCCGAGGCTCAGGCCGACTGGTTATCAAGAACTTGAGGGGGCGAATGTCGGTGACGAAGTATGAGAGTGCAGCGAGGATGACCGATACCGCCTCCTTGTCGTTGCATTCGTCGAGGGCATCGATGATGACGACTTGGGGGAGGGAAGGAGCGCTTTTCATCGCGCGCAGTGGCTCTACGATGAGCTTCTCGAGCTGCTTCAACGGCTGAGCGCGGTGGATGTCGGGATGAGCGGAGACCGCCTTCATCACTTCATTCGCAAACGCGGAATTGGATGCGGAAAGTTGATGTGCGATTGTGGGAAAGATTCGAAGTACATCGTTACGGCCACCTTGACGCGCGCAGAAGAAGCTCGCCCCGAGGTGTTTTTCGCGGTCGCACCATTCGGCGATAGATTGCGAGATGGTGGTCTTGCCTGAGCCGGGGTGACCCTTCATCCACACGATCGACAAACCCTTACGGACCGAGAACATTGAGGTCTTGTCTTGCTCCGCTTTTCCAGTTATCCACGACTGTATTGCCGATTGGACCTCTTTCCTTGTGCCCACCATACATCCCACCCGGCCGCTAGCGCCGTCGCTGTACCGCGCATCGCTGACGTGGTTGAGCTCCTTGAGTGCTGAGATGCATTGTTAATAGTCATACGAGGAAGTTAACGGGAGGCTTGCCTATGTTGCGTATGTTCCGCGTTTGCCTCTATTCCGAATAAGACTCAGCATAAGAGGCTGGGCTTGAAAAAGCAGCATGTGAGAGAACAAACCTCGAGCATGATCTCAGTGCGAAGGGCTGACTGAAGCTGGCGACATAGTCGAGCATCAGTCCAAAGCCATAGCCTTTCACATGCACCCACTGACATACCATACGATGGTTGACGAGCGAAGACAACGCATTGATATGATCATCTAGCTCCCTAGCGGTACGTTCAACCAGCGCGATTTGTTTGAACCATCCTGGGCGATCCAGACGTTTCACAGCCTTGTCGACTTTCTCTACCTCTCTGTAACGTCAGGAATCAAGGTGTTAGCGTAAAGACGGTTTCGGGGGGGGAGGGCGTACTCTTGGAAGCTTTTCAGCTGGTGTGAAATTTCCGGAGAGCAATCTTGCGTGTCAGGAAGAGTATCTATAATTTCTAACAAGGGGTGAACACGTTCAGCGAACTTGCTGATCGTGTCTATGTTTGCGCGACGTTTCTGTCCAAAAACAAAATCAGGCTGTAGATTTCACTGCCTGGGTGTCTCATACTCACGTCGAGGACTTCCTTTGTAGCTTGTAACCCACCCACGGCGGCTTGAGCGGGGGGGAAAGCGACAGATGCCTCCTTCGCGATCTTGAGTATAACCCCCAGTACTCCCTCAGTCGTTGTCTTGAAATCTTGCCAGGCACTGGGAGCTGAAGCGAGCGTACTGTTCTGACCTTTTGCATCGGGATCGGAGGGATGGACGGGGGCATCTGCAGCAGCTAACTCCTCGTGGACAGGGTGTGTACTCGATGCTCCCGGAGGCTCTGATAACTCGGGTAGCTGAACGCGAGATGCCTCGGGGTTTGAGACACACCAGAGACAGCCCAGCGTCTTCGTGAGTACTCTCCACACTTTCATGTCTTGCAAGAGCCCAGACGGCGCGTCTACGAGCGGTCCGAGAGGGTGAAGGGGAGCAGACAGCAGGGAGAAGAGGATAGGGGGAGAACGTTGCAGAGGCGGAGGAGGTGCGGATGTTCAACGATGTCGAACGTTTCCTGGCGCTACTTCTGAGGTGCGTGGTGGACCGACGCACACGGTCTCGTGCAGGGCGAACACGGGGCGTAGGGCTCCGGAGCACTTGTGTCAAAGAAGCAGAGAGGAGGCGCCATCGCAACCTTGTTGTCAAAAGGTGGTGGAAATGCGGGGGAATGCGCTGTCAGAGGAGCTTAGTGGTGATAATAGCGGGTTTGCATGCTTGCGCGAAGCAAGCAGTGCGATCTCTCTCCATGTGCGTGTTCACATTCGACTGAGCACGAGTCACCGCGTGCAAATATGTTCAAACGACATTATCACCGAAATGAATATCGATTGTAGATACTAGCACTATAGTCGAAATCAGAAGGGGGGGGAATGACTGAAGCAGATGCTGAACGCGCGCACCTACAGAAGATTCTGTCCTTGCACGTTCCCTGTGTGCTCCTGAGATCCCTGACCTACAACATTTCCCGCTAATCCCTAGACCTCCATAGCCGTCCTCTCGCGCGCCGACACGACAAGGAATGTGCTGTCTATTCAACCTATAAATTGTACAAACAGGTTATTCACGAAGGTCATTTCATGAGAACATGCAGTGTTTTAACGTTCGCGTTCGCCCGGTCTTCGTCGGGCGAGGCGCGGTGGGAGCGCCATCCCGGGCCGCCGCGATCCAATTTGCTCCCCATTCGGCGTCCATGGTTTTGCTGTGCCTGGAGTTGAGGGAGACGAAAACAGCTGAGGCGCAGGCGAGAGCGCAGAACATAGCCCCAGGCGTTGAGGATTGGACATGCAGAGATTGGGGGTCGTGCTGTGGACAGGGCCAGCTCGCGCTGCCGGAATGGTCTAGTAGGTCTCGCGGAACGTGGGCGTAGAGAAGACCCGACGACCGGATGGTGGCTGCAGGGGAAGCGAAGAAGCAACTGGGCTGTCAAAGTGAGGCGCGCAGATGCGCCGCCGGTCGTGTCGAAGAGCATCACCGGAGGGACACCCTGGCTATTAGCTGCCAGACATGCGTGCCACCCAAGACAGCGGACGGGAGTCCCGGGCAGAAGCGAGAAAAGGGGAGAGCCCAACGAGGCGAGGCTTTGAGATGCACGTGCAGGCTCGCGCGAAGGTGGACGGCGAGCACGCCTGCGCGCGCGAGCTCCAGGGCGGTGGGCCTCCCGTGAAAACGCGTGAGTCACAGAGTGACTGTGACAAGTGTAGTCACCTCCTTCTCGCCAGTGGCGTCATCGGCCTTCCCGTCACTCTTGTGCCTGTGTCCACTGTGCCTGCAAACTGCCGCTCCGCACGGCACTTCTTCTGTACAACCCTAGGGCCTGAGCTTGCACCTTCCTTCGCGTAGCTGTCTTATTCTCGACACTCACGGCGTCATGGCGGTCAATACAAGTCCTCAGCATCCTCTTCTTCGTGGGCAAGCACTTTGGCACGGGGATCATTCTCTCCACCGCTTTCGCCCACCTCCTCCTGGGCGCGTTCAAGGCTCTTCTTGACCCAGTCGTCAACAAGACATGGCAAGTGGGGCACTGGGCAGGTCTGGTTGCGTGCGTCCCTTCGTTCATGCCAGCCAACGTCCCCGGAACGTCTCTAACCTATTCATGCAAAGTCTAGGGTCTCCGCTGTGCATATTCTTCATAGAATGTCGGTTTGTGCCACCTTCTCCCTAATATCCATCCCTCACGCCCTTCTCCAGACATCTCGATCACATATATCGACCGCCTCCACTCGCCGCGCCCTCAACACCAACGGCCTCCGCTCCGGCGTCGTCTGCCTCGTCCATCCAGATGGAATACGACTACTCCCCTGCACAACGACCCTCCGTCTTCGTTGAGAACCCCCACGTGGCCACCTCGCACGCACCCTCCGAACCTGCTCAAGTGACAAGGTCCCCTTCGGATGCGTCCCCACTCAACGGCGCCTCCGCCTCGTACGGCGCGACAACGTCCACGCACACCACGCGCACCACACACACACGCACCCCCACACGCCCCGGCGCGCGGCGACGCCCCCAAGCACAGCGGTAGCAGCGCCGACACCGGCGTTCTTCTCCAGGGTCACCATCAGCACGAGGCGCGCGCGGCGCACATGCGGCATCTCCCGTGCGGCGCGCGCTGGCGGCGATGGGAAAGCCTGTATCCGGGAGCGCGTCGCGGCGCCGCGGGCGCGATGTGGGGCCACCACCACCGTCCACACCGCCATCATCCAAGAGCGCGCGCGCACGGACGGAGAGGTGGGCCTCAAGGGGGCGCGGGCGTGCGCGCCTTCGGTGGTCGTCAAGGTGTGCGAGGGACACAACTTCCAGTGCGGCAATGGGCCCGGGAGAGGGCCCGGGAGAGGGACGGGAAGGGGCGTGCTGCGGGGGGACAGGGGCACGGACGCGCGTACGCCCGTCTGGACATGGTGCGCTGGATGGACGGAATGCGCGGCGCGGCGGGCACGGACGGGGGGGCGCGCGGGGTCGGCTCGGATGCGGACCAGTGCAGGGAGGAGGGGTCTGTGGTGGACGAGGCGACGAAGGTCTCGCGGCGGAGGCAGATCATCGCGATCCTGGTGCATGCTCCTCCCGTTCCTCCTCCCCCCTCTCTCTTCCCAGGGCCGCGCGTTCACCGTGCACCCTACACGCATACAGCATCGCTCGCGGCCCCGCTCGCCTACCACGCGCTCTCCGAGCGCCTCTCGCTCGGGATCCGCATCGCGGGCCTCCCGGACAAGCACTGCGGCGCGAGCGGCGGGGTGCGGTCGGGGTGCGCAGAGGCAGGGCGCGCATGCTGAAGCCACTCCTCGCGGGCGCGTTCGCGACGACGTGCGTGTCTCCCCTCCTTCCTCTTTTTTCAGCCTCTCGCGAACTCTGACTCCCGCTCTCCCCTCGCCCGTCCGCTCGTACAACGCACCTGGTGCTCTTGCAGGGCGTGATGGACTCCGTGTCGGTGGGGATGCTCATCTATGCGGTACGCATGGAGATGCTCGCGGGCGAGTTCGTCATAGACGCTCGCGTATGACGGAGCGGCTCAGCCAGCGGGCGCTCGTGCTCGCGAGCCTGCTTCTAGTTGTCGCCGCGGTCGCGGCGTATCGCCCGCACGGTGCACACTCCTGGCAGTAAGTGGGCTCCCTACAGGGTTCCCTCGGAGGCGCCAGTCACTGCACAAGAGGATGCGTTGAAGTACGCTACGTGGGTGCCAGCTGTTCCGGCTCTTCTGAAGGTAAGCGTTTTTCCTACTTCGTACCTCGATGAAAGTATAATACACCACCTTGCAGAATATTCAACACACGCTCCTCTGGGCGATCAATAGGGTCAGGAAGCTATCAACGCGTGTGCACAAACGAGTTGCAATCATTATGGGCGTGATAAGCACCACTAGATGGCAATTACTTGGATTCCTGCTCGCGCTGACTGTCGTCACACTCCAGGCGCACGCTATGACGTCATTCCAAGCCGCCGCCATTGAGGTGCGTCTCTTCCTCTCATCCTGCCTCGACCGGACCATTGTTCGTGCGCCCGGCGCACGGCGATGAACCCACAGGACCAGTTCATCCTCGCGAGCGTCCTCTCCCACCCCGACATGAACCTCGCCCACCTCCTCGTCGCGTTCAACATCTTCGCCGATATCCGCCGCCCGTTCGCCCAGGGCATGCAACGCGCCTCCGACGAGAATGGACACCTGTTCCAGCTCCGCCGCGTCGGGTGGGAGAACATCACGCCCGCTGAGAGCACGGCGGGCGCGTTCCCACCGGAGTGGCCCGGTGGTGGCGCCGAGGCTGGAAGAGGAGGGCGAGTGGGCGTTGACGGCTGGGAGCATCACTGCTAGCCGGGAACGGGTACTGGAGATGGTGGACGAGGTGTTCGCCTCTTTGGAGCAGCAGAAGGATATCGATGGAGTGCTGCCGACGTTGAGTGTTCACATGTAGCATTATACATGAAATGGTATAGGCCACGCCCCTTCGCAGACGAGAACGCTGTTTGTCCGGGCACTTCTTGACTGACTTGGTGTCAATGTATGTACAGTAGTAGTATAACAAAACCATATCGTTACATTTCCACCTCAACATTTGAATGCTAAGCCGAGCCTCTCATGGAAACGGTTCCCATAAATCGTGGTGATTACTGTGTAGAAACAAAACACACCTCACAACCGGCATTCAACGCCCAAAAAAATGCGTGAAACACAAGGCAAGTAAAATCCTTTTCATCGCCTTGCCTTCTCAGATCGATACATCTATTGAAGAGCGTGGGGAAGAATATAGATCAGAAATGCGTAATATGACCTAGGATGAGTTAATTATCTGATGCATCAACAATTACAAGTCGTCCTTCGTTCGTCGCAAGTGCGATACTGTGCCCGCGAATGTCCCAGCCACCTCGTGAAGGGAGAAATCCAGCTGAAGGAATGTACCTGTAGCCAGGTGGAAGCCACCGCACTCGACGACGTCCCCCACCAGGGTCCACGCGCCAAATCCACCCGTCAAACCCCACGTAATAGTTCTGAAGCTCAGAAGAAAGAGCAGGCACTCCCTGTTTCGGTTGGGGGGCGTCCTCACGCTGCGCTGAAAGCGGCCAGTGCTCAGGGGATGGGATTGGGGCGTACCCCTCGTAGGTCACGACGGCGCGGTTGTCGGTGGAGAACGCGATGCGGTCGGGGTGCCTACTTGGCGTGTTGACATTGAATTTGCCTAGGAAGCGGGGTGCACGACTGTCATCGAGCTGGTTCTGGGTCATAGGATCTTCCACCGTTGAATGTGTGTGATCCTGAAGGAGAGCAGAGACGTCCCAGATAGAAACGTTTCCTTCCTCGTTTGCTGAAAGGAGGCGCGATTTATCCAGAGAGAAAGAGAAGGTTACGATTCCGCGGCCAAGGGTTATCTTCGACTTCCAGAGGACGGTGTTGGATGTGGTATCGCATATGCTCATGACACCAAAAGGTTCTGGGAGGACAGTCAGGAACAAGGTTCAGTTATCTTCCACTTCACGAAATCGATACACCACTGAGGGTGACTCACCTGACGATGAGATGAGGACATGATCACTACCCCCGGGAAGCACCGCCAAAACATCGATTGTCATTATAGATTCCGTGACCTTGTATATCACCATCCACGCCTTCGTCTCCGCATTCCACGCTTGCACCGTATGCCATGAGCACGAAACGAGACGCCGCGAGTTCGAGGTGAAGGCGGTCTGCTTCACCGGTGAATCCTTGTGTCCGTGAAGCACCGTTCCGGAATAGTTGTTGTTCTCCCTTTGATGGTATAGGTCAATCGAGTTGTCCTCCCAGCCGGAGAGCGCGAGGCGAGACCCGTCAGCGGACCATGTCAACGCAACGTTTTGTGGATCGAGGGAAGCGGTTTTCGGATGCGGCACGGTCAAGACGGCCTTGGACGACGACGACACGACGTCCCAGAGCTGGACCGTCCCGTCTTCATGTGCGACAGCCAGGATGTCGTCGGCGTGATGCGCGAACGCGACCGCAACCGCGCCCACCAATGTCTGGACGGTGCCGCTCGTCGGTGCAGAGTCGCCTGAGACCGTGGGGAGGCTGGCGTGCAACATGGCTGTGTCCCATGTGTGTGCGACTCTGCCATAGCAGGATACGATATTTGCGCCGTCGGAGGAAAATCTCAAGTGGCCAGTGATTGCACTCCCTATAATAGGCTCAGATTCTCCAAGCAGCTCTCCTGTGATGTGGTCCCAAAGTATGAGAATCCAGTATTCTCCAAAGTTAACGGTGCACTCGACGGCGAGGGAGGAACCGTCAGGGGAGAAGTCGAGTGCCACCACGTGACCCCAGCGGTCCGGCATGTTCAGCTGTATAAGGGGATGGAACTCTGAGGAGTGGTCGACGGCCCACAAAGCGACTTTCTCGTTGTATTTGCAGCATACTGCGACTGTTCCGTCATCAGGAGAAATGGCAACGGGGCCGACCTCGAAGTCTTGCTCGAGCGTGCGGACTTTAGAAGTGTCTGAGAGCGTCCAGATTTTGCACGTCTTGTCGTCACCGCTTCCGGAGACCAAAAAGGATCCGTCGCGCGAGAATGCTACGGAGGCTATCCGATCAGAATGCCCTTCAAGGGTGGCTATAAGCTGGACCTCCTCAGATTCCATATTCCACAATTTGATTGTATAGGGCTTCTCGGAGGTTGACACGGCATAGTTTCCGTGGTGCGAGGAGGCCACGGAGTATAACCGCTCTGACTTAGGCGTGTTTGAACGGAGCTGCTGCGAGTGGAGACATACTCCCGTTTGAGCATCCAATACAAAAAGCTCCCTGTTGGCTACCCCGGCAAGTATATCCTTCCCATTAGGCGAGAACGCGATGCTCGTGACCCGTTCCTCCTGCTTGAGCACAAGGAGTTCCTCTCCTGTGTGAACGTCCCAGAGACGGATAGTCCGGTCGTCAGACGCAGTGACCACGCGTTCGTTGTCCGGAGAATAATCCACGCATGTGACATCGCGAGTATGGCCCTCCATGGTGGTAACGTGTGCGCTCCAACGGGTCGGTAACCCAACAGGGATGGTGATCTTCCCATCAAAGTCATGCTCATACACCCTGCGCAGGGTAGAGCTTGAGGGGAGGAATGGAAGGCCGGATGTGTACACCGCCGAGGCAGTGGTCATGAAGGCTACATAACACTGGCGAGTCATGCGTTCACAGTCGGACAATAAGTCAACCGTATCTTCGGGCACCTCGAGGGAGACGGTCTAATGAGGCAGTCATGAAAGGGATTTTAGTATGTAACTCCTCATTTGATGGCGTAGTACATACCAGTAGAGTCTGTTGGGCCACTCGTAAAGCTTGCACGGCGACGAACATCTCGCCGATGAAGCTGAGTCCCTCGAGCCAGTGCAGCATTTGCTTCTCGCAGAATGTGTTCAAAAGACAGAGAATTTCCTCGTCGACGGTGGATTTGCTGAGATGGAATGCCCAGTGGCGCAAAGCGTATTGAACATGTGAAGGTAGATGCGCGTGGGCACGCGCCCCAAGATCGGGAATTTCCTTGTTGGTGAAAGAAATTTGGTCAGGGGTGATTTGACAGATGTTCTTGCAGAGTGCGGATGACATTGTCTCGAAGCAGCGCTTTGCGAAGAGCGAATGGTGGTCCCGAGGATTAATCGCTAGCTTAGGATTTGTGTTGGCGAGGATGAAATCAGGGAATGAGGGATGGATGACCTGTATGACTCCGTCTCTGGACTGCGGCACTAGTGGACACCACTTTTATGATAAAACACAGGCCTTACGC
>FTLJ01000219.1:0-68103 GCA_900155495.1 Porogramme epimiltina
CTCTCCCCCTTTCTCGGGCTCCCCCAGTTCAGTCGTCGTCTCCGCACACGAGTTTCCCCGACAGCATATATTATTAGTACTCTACGTACAGGGTCCCCGACCCCACCCGCCCTGGCTCTGCCGCGGGTCCCGACTTTGTATGTACTAGTACATCGAAAGGCGGGATACAATACACCAACGAGATCAAAAAAAGACCTGCCACTCAGCGACCAACTTCGATTTCAGGGCCCCTCAAGCTCCCTCGCTCAGGATACAGTGACCTATCGTCATAGGAACTATAGGGTAAAACATCTGGTAAGTATTATCTACAATCCTCGGGTTCAAGTCCTCTCGTCAATGTCTTTCCCGACTGGTCGTATCTGAACGTCCAACCTGTTCCCTCGATGCGACTCATATAAACTTGCAATTAGAGCACCCGGCTGTTGACAATACGGCCGAGTCATGCTAGGCTGCAACGGTAGTGCTCGACGCCTTTGTTGAAACCACTTACCACAATAGCTTTCTTTTATCGCCCTTACAAATAGTTGGCATATCTCGATAGTAGGGATTTGTATTGAAGTCAAGACCTCCAGGCCTGCCCTCTTATCGTATTAGATTATGTCAACTGGGGTTCTTATATAACCTGATGTCAAGTGTAGTTTGCCCCCACTTGCCTTCCCGATACATGTCTCCTCTCGTCTAACCCATCGTGCTCTTCTCTCGATGTCGGTAGGTTGCACACGGGGCAGAATGCGGAGTCTAGAGCAAGTCAGGTTCTTAGTATAACTTACCTGTAAACCTCACACTACCCCAGAGTCCGCACCACTAAGATTTGTCACTACGCGCCACAACGACTGTGCTAGGCCCTGGCACCGCAGACCGTAGACTACAGTTGGTGTATCCCCGGCGGTCCCAGACGGCCATCAGAGGCCAAGCGTACTATCTTTCCCATCTGGTTGCCCACCGGGTTTATTCTGACTAATGGAACTACTCAGCACGGAGCGAACACGGTGTCGAAGTAAACATATAGCCGTCAAACCGCTATGAATTCGTATGCCGTTTGTCAACTTCCCGAAACCGCCGATAGGTGATAGGCCAAGTGGGTATATGACCGGCTCCGGGCATGCGGAGTGTGACTCCGCGAGTGAGATAGCGTCGATCCCATACTCACACAATGCCGTTCCTGTGCACCACCGATGGAACACAGCACTACGAATCTTTCTTCCCCGTATAGAAGCGGCGATCTGCTTACGACCCAGACTCAGCTGAGTTCCGCTGAATCCCGACGCGAAGGGGGGCTTGCTCTCGTAAGTGCAGTCCCAGGGTTGATGCCTCCAGTGATCTGTATTGAGCTCTCGCACAGTATTGCTTTCTACAGAACGGCCGTGAGTCACAGAAAGCTCGGGTCGAACGGCTCGCGGACTTCTAGGTAATAAGGTATGTCAGCGAACGACGTGGATGACCAACCAGACATTGATAGATGCATTCGGCACAGTGTTCAGCTCGGGCAGCGCCCGAAGCCGTGGACGACCCATGCAGTGCATCTCTCGGTCGTGGCGAGCGGTCCACACGTTCGCTCTCAAGCGGCGCACTTCCCGCGCAGCCGGAGCGCTCGTGGACGTGTCTGTCCAAAAGCGTCGTGAGGAGGGTCAGAGTGGACACGTTCGCGGGATCAGCAGACAGATCGCTGGCCGGATTACGGGCCCCCATCGTCATAGCGAGGATGCATTCGTATTTGAAGCACTGGGCGGTCTAGAGCTATGGGGCATCCTTCCACTTTGACGCCAGAACCGGGAAATTGACGTGCATCCTGGGGGTGCAAGGCGTTTGGAGGGGGAGAGGATTGAGAGGCCAAGGAAAGCGCAGCGCCCGGATCTGCCGCTGCGAGCGGGTGAAAGGGGTCAAGTGATGATGCCGACAGGCGAGGTGGTGAAGCCAAAAGTGCGGCAGGAGCAAGAACGGTAAGCAGGAACGGAGGCGTTGCTTACTTAAGCTGACGCGGTGCGCCTGCAGCCCGAGTCGATGCGGTAATGTTCCATCCCTGGACCATTCCCCACCTAGTCTCGGCTTGCAGCCGCTCGTCCGTTATATATACGGACCTCAACCATGGCTGTCTTCACGCTCTCTGCATCCCGTCTGTGCGTTTCAACTGTATATGGCTTCCAACTCTACTCCCCGCGTCGAGATTCTCGACATGCGCTTGAGCTCCGGCCCTCAGACCGGCAGCTCCGTCCGCGATGACATCGTCGCCGGCCTTGCCAAGCCCGCAGGCCAGAAGTCCCTCCCCACCTTGCTGCTGTACGATGAAGTCGGCCTCAAGATATACGACCAGATCACCACTGAAGCGTCCGAATACTATCTTTTTCCTGCGGAAGAGAAAATCCTCAAGAACAAGGCCGATGAGATCGTGAAGACGATGCATTCTGCAAGCTCTCGTCAGGGTTCTGTTGAGGAAACTGTGGTTGAATTGGGCGCCGGGTAAGTCTGCTTCTTGCTCAACATAGTTAGTCACCACCGCACTCGGTCCGTGGGTCGTCATGCCCTTCGAAGAAGAATACATTCATCGACACGATTGTTCCTATAACCAATTCGTCAATGGCTAGTGCATCTATCTGCCTGAACGCATCTTCTCATCCACGACCCTTCCGTAATCCATGAACGTAGCCTGCCATCACGTGGACTCTGGGCCTTTTCTATCTTATCAACGCCCAGTGCTTCGTTTCCTCCCTAACCTATAAAGACAACGCTTCTGACTGCCATTCCACAGTGCGCTCAGGAAAACCTCCTTGATTCTGCGTGCACTCTCTCGCCAAGTGCCCCAACCGTCGATCACACCCCCCATCAGCTACTACGCTCTTGATCTCGAAAAACGCGAGCTCGAACGTACCCTCATGGAAGTCAATCACTCAAACATCGGCCCGGAACTGCAGGGCAAGGTGTCCACAAGTGGTTTGTGCGGAACCTATGACGACGGCCTGAAGTTTATCCAAGAAGGCGGCCTGGACTCTCGAGCGACTCTCAAGAGCATCGACACATCCGTCGCAGCGCACTACTCGGTTGAACGCGTCGTGCGCGATGCGTCTCCTAGCTCAGACACATCTTCGCACAATCGCACCGAGGTCACTGAGGCGACGCCGCCCTCTACGCCCGGCGGTCAACAGCCTCTCCATCTCCTCTTCCTTGGCTCGTCGCTCGGGAACTTTCCGCGCGGGGAAGACACGGCGTTTCTGAAGTCGCTCCCACTCCGCCCCGGCTTAGGGGATACCCTCCTCGTCGGCCTGGACCACGGCTGTGACGCGAAGCAGATCGAGGCCGCATACAACGACTCCAAAGGCATCACGCGCAGCTTCATCATGAATGGCCTGACATGTGCGGGCCGGGCTCTGGGCAACGAGAAGCTCTTCGACCAGAACAAATGGGAGTATGTCGGGCGGTACAACGCGGAGCTCCGTAAGCCCCTTTTCTCTTCACCAGTGGTCGAGAACACGGCTAATGTACACGCTTGTATATTTAGGCCGTCACGAGGCGTATTACAAGTCGACTTGCGACCAGACCGTCATCGACCCGGTCACGGAGGCTCACTTCCCATTCGTCAAGGACGAGCTGGTGCGCGTCGAGATCTCGAACAAGGTGAGGCTGTCAGTCATCGTGCTTTATATCACGGGTCTCATGGTCATACGAGTTTTCGGAGCGCGATGCATACACGCTTTTCACCGAGGCCAACCTCCGGCCCATCCACCGTTGGACAGACAGCTCGTCGCAGTATTCGCTCTGGCTTCTCGAGCGCCCACGGTTCGCATTCCCTCTACTCAAAACCCCCCAGACCCCCCAGAATGTTGCGCGTTCGCCGTTCTCCCTCCCGACAGTGGAGGAGTGGCAGAACATGTGGGACGCATGGGACTTCATTACGAGGGAGATGATACCTCCTTCTATGTTGTTCGAGAAGCCTATCGACTTGCGGCACATCTGTCTGTTCTACTGCGGTCACATTCCGGCGTTCCTGTCGATTCATTTGGCGAGGTTGTTGAACGAACCAGACACTGAACCCGTTGAGTTCAAGGTGTGTAGTCAGATTTGTCGTTAATCTGTCCATCTTCTAACGCGGTAACAATGCCAGTACATCTTTGAGGTATGCCAGCACGAATCTTTACTTGATGCTCGTTTCTAACCATTTCATAGCGTGGTATCGACCCTATTGTGGACGATCCGACTCAATGCCACGTGAGTGTAAACGGTCCCTCTTCTCACCGACCGGAGTACTAACGGCGAATGCACCCTTAAGCCACACTCAGAAGTCCCTCAACGCGATGAAGATTGGCCTTCCCTTGGCAGCATTATGGAATTCCAGTCAAGGGTGCGCGAGAGGGTTCTGAACCTGTATCGCGACATAGACAACGGCAAGATCACGCTCACGCGCAAGATTGCGCGAGTGCTCTTCATGACCCACGAACACGAAGCGTTCCATGCTGAAGTACGTTGTGCCATGTGATCAAAGAGAACAGATGCTCAACGCATGTCGCTAGACTCTGCTCTACATGCTCCTTCAGCGCGCTGGCACCGGCACACTGCCTCCCTCAGGCTTCGTTCCGCCTCCCTGGGAAGTTCTCTCCGAGTCGTGGGACGGCGCGCCCTTGCCCGAGACGGAGTCCGTCACGCTCGGCCCGGCGGACATCACGCTGGGGCACGACGACGACGAGGCGGACGACGACACGACGGACGTGCTCGGGCACGAGTTCGGATGGGACAACGAGCATCCGAAACGGACGGTGCACGTCGGCGAGTTCCGCATCGACTGGCGGCCGGTCACGAACGGGCAGTTCTACGATTTCTGGATGAGCGGCGGCAAGGACGTCCTCCAGTTCCCGAAGAGTTGGGTGGAGATCGACGGGGTCATTTACGTGAGTGGCGTTGGCGCTGTGCATGCGTCATTGCTCGGACCTGACATGCCGGTGACGTCTGTGTAGGTGCGCACGATGTATGGACCCGTTCCATTGAAGTTCGCGAAGCACTGGCCGCTCGCATCGTCTTACGACAACCTGTCCAAGTACGCGAGCGTGAAGGGGGGGCGCATTCCGACGGAGCCGGAGCTGCGACTATTCCTGGACAAGTTCAAATGCGGCTACGAGGGCGGAGAGAATATCGGATTCCGAAACTGGCATCCTGTCCCGTACGTGTCGAGCGTCGAGTTTGGTCCCGATTAGGGACCTTTGATCTGACGCTAAGACCTGCAGAGCGACCACCGGTGGTCCGAAGGATTCGGGCAAGGGCCACAACGGCGGCGTGTGGGAGTGGACGTCCACTGTGTTCGAACAACACGATGGATTCGTCCAGTCGAAGCTTTACCCCGGGTCAGTCCGCTCGCTCTATCGTGCGATGTGCTGCTAACTCATGTTACGCTTCAGATACTCCACTGATTTCTACGATACCCACCATCAGGTCGTGGTGAGTAGCGGTCCGTTTCATACGCTGCGTTTGAGGTGGCTGACATGCCGTGGTAGATCGGCGGGTCTTACGCGACCATTCCTCGTCTTGCCGAGCGGCGCACCGTGCGCAACTACTACCAACACAACTACCCATACGCTTGGGTCGGCGCTCGGATTGCATATGATGTCTGAAAATGCACAACTTGGGAGAGCGTTTGATGTACGAGTACTTGTCGCGTGAAGCACCGCCTATCGTTGTACAGTATGTGTAGCACCAAAAGTTGTACGCGCACGATGTCCGTTTGGAAGGAATGTCATGTGTCATCACATCAATGTGGGCGTTTTGTGTTTTTGCTGACAGAGAAACGTTATGCCATGGGTAGATGTCAAACATCAGCAGTGATTTGAAAGCAACGTATTGCTCAAGGGACGTCGATAAGTCGCTAGGGTAATATTATGGTCCTACACATTACCGGAGATACAAGTACATCGAGGATGAACAAAGCCAATACTTCGTTTGCCAAGCATTTTGCGTAGAGTACAGTCTTACAACATCTTCAAATTCCTGATGACAAAAGAACTCGGTTGCGCTATTCCAATCATCCTCAAACTCCAGAATACCACCCATGGGAGGGTGCGGGGGGAGGTGCACCCCATTGTGGTGTCACTGTCTCCGATCTTGAACTGAAGCGTGCACTCGCCTGCGCAGTGGAGGGCGCGGTATCTTCGTCTGCAGACGAAGGGGTAGCGAGACCCATCAAGCTTTGCATAATAGCGTCTACGTCGCTACTTGACGGGGGAGGATCTTCCATCGCGAGCTCTGCACCCCGCACGGCGGTCTGCTCGAATAGCTCATCCTCCTCGAGCTTCTTCACTGCCGCACGGAGGTTATTCATGACATGTTCGACCATTTCTGATACGGGAAATAAGAAAATCACATCAGGTCTTAGCGTAAAGCAGAACGTACGTCGCTCTTCCGCTTGGGTGAACTTGTGGCGCGAGAGGGGACGGGACAGAATAAGCGGGTCCCTATTTGCCTCTTCCTCGTCTGCGCGGGGGTTGTTGAGCCCGATCGTCTCTTCGCATTTGCGAGCAAAGTCGCTGTCTGAGAGCTCGCTATCGACCATGGTTGTTTGGTCCGGGGCATAGTCGGTGCCGATCGTGCTTGAGGGCGAGGGCGCGCGCATGATCGTAGGCGCATACTGCAGGTCTGTGGGGTGGACGATGTATGGCTGTCGTGACATCTTGAAAGTAAGAGTATAGCAGAGTGGTAGGAGGCGAGACAAGGGGACAGCGGGTAGGATGCGTGTGTGAGCTCTGCTAGGCGTGGTCGTGGGGGCTACAGTCCTTGTCGCGCTTTGACGCTCCTTGTCGATAGACGCGGCAATTACGCGAACATTTTGGAGGTAAGGGGTTAGCTAATGACGCGACGCGTCGAAACACAGCGACAAACAACGCGTCGGTTGAAAATGAGCGACGCGTCCCTTAGTCAGCGCAGATGCACGCCCCTGTAATTATAAGAGCGCGCGACGCGTCGCGTTCGCTCTTCTCTGCATACCACCACCCTCCCCCCTCCTCTCCCTTCTCCTCATCCCCTTAGGCCATCTCATATACCATATTCTCGTCCTTAGATATGGCCTACGTCTTCAAACGAGGTGAGCAGTTGTTCCCGATGGCTTACTTGCACGCCGAAGCTGACTGCAGTTGCCCTCTCTTCCAGACGGGTGAGTCGCGTCCCGACGCGTCATCGTCGTGCTTTACTAACCTCCATGCCTCCCCCAGACGCAAAGAACGCGTCCAGTTCGATAAGGTACGCGTACTAACACGCGTCTCGCCTCGTGCATCACTCATGGTCATCGTAGATCACCGCGCGGATAGCCAAGCTCTGCTACGGCTTGGACAAGGACCATGTCGATCCTATTGGGTGAGTAGGACGTTAATACCTAGCGAACCACGTCTCATTCTCTATAGCGTCGCGCAGAAAGTCATCGTCGGTGTCTACCCAGGGGTCACGACCGTCGAGCTTGATGTGAGTACCTTGCCAGTGGTCTTGGTGACAGCATTCCTTAGTCTCCTGGTCAGAACCTTGCTGCGGAAACTGCGGCATACCTCACCACGAAGCACCCCGACTACGCTATCCTCGCCGCGCGTATCGCCGTGTCTAATCTGCACAAGGAGACGAAGAAGAACTTTTCCGCTGTAATCAACGACCTGTATCATTATGGTGCGTTCTTCATCTTGAGGTCTTATGTATGAGCCCATTCTTAGCGATATGTTTAGTCAACCCCAAGAACGGCAAACCCGCCGGCATGATATCCAAAGAGATTTATGAAATCGTTCAAAAGAACGCTCAGGTCCTAGATTCCGCCGTCATCTATGACCGTGACTTCAACTACAACTTGCAAGTATTCTTTTGGCGTTTGGTGGGATGCATGCTAATCAGTATTGTTTAGCTTCGGCTTCAAGACAATGGAAAGGTCGTACCTCCTGAAGATCAACGGTCGCGTAGCTGAGCGGCCACAACACTTGCTTATGCGAGTAGCTGTCGGTATCCATGGCGCAGATATTGAACGTGTCCTCGAGACGTACAACCTCATGTCTGAACGTTACTTCACGCACGCGTCGCCAACTCTCTTCAATGCCGGTACCCCCAATCCCCAGATGAGCTCGTGCTTCCTAGTCGCGATGAAGGACGACTCTATCGAAGGCATCTACTCTACGCTCAAGGATTGTGCCATGATCAGTAAGACTGCGGGTGGTATCGGTATCAACATTCACAACATCCGTGCGACTGGGTAAGTCGCGATATATTTCATCCTCTCAATCGAAGCTTATGTCTGCCTAGTTCTTACATCTCGGGTACCAACGGCTACTCGAACGGCATTGTTCCCATGCTTCGTGTATACGATTCCACTGCACGCTACGTCGACCAGGGTGGCAACAAGCGTCCAGGTGCTTTCGCCATCTACCTCGAGCCCTGGCACGCAGACATCTTCGATTTCATCGACCTTCGTAAGAACCACGGCAAGGAGGAAGTGCGCGCCCGCGATCTCTTCTACGCGCTGTGGATTCCCGACCTCTTGTGAGTTTCGTCGGAGTCTGCGCATGTGTAAACTTTCTCATGGTCTTCACAGCATGAAGCGTGTCGAGTCTGGTGGCAAGTGGTCACTATTCTGCCCGAACGAAGCCCCCAACCTTCATGAGGTGTGGGGTGATGAGTTCGAGGCTCTGTACGAACAATACGAGCGTGAGGGCCGTGCGAGGAAGACCATCGAGGCTCAGAAGCTTTGGTATGCGATCCTCGAGGCTCAGATCGAGACTGGAGGGCCTTTCATGCTCTACAAGGATGCTGCCAACAGTAAGTACCGGCTCAGCAAACGTTCCGACCCCGTTCTTACCCCGTCATTGCAGAGAAGTCCAACCAGCAGAACTTGGGCACTATCAAGTCTTCCAACTTGTGCACTGAGATTATCGAATATTCCGCACCTGATGAGACCGCCGTCTGCAACCTTGCCTCGATCGCTCTCCCATCGTTCATTGAGGGCGGAAAGTATAACTTCCAGAAGCTCCACGACGTGACGAAGGTGGTTGCCTTCAACCTGAACCGCATCATCGACGCCAACTACTATCCGATTCCCGAGGCACGCAAGTCCAACATGCGCCACCGCCCCATCGGCGTCGGCGTGCAGGGTCTTGCAGATGCATTCATGGCTCTCCGTTTGCCCTTCGACTCTGCCGAAGCACGCAGGCTCAACCTCCAGATCTTTGAGACCATCTACCACGCTGCGGTCGAGGCGAGTTGCGAGATGGCTCAGGCACAAGGCCCCTACGAGACGTACCAGGGTAGCCCAGCATCAACGGGCAAGCTCCAGTACGACCTCTGGGGCGTTACCCCTACGGACCTTTGGGACTGGACCAGCCTCAAGGCAAAGGTGGCTGAGCATGGTCTGCGCAACTCGCTCTTGCTCGCACCTATGCCTACTGCCTCGACGAGCCAAATCCTTGGGAACAATGAGTGCTTCGAGCCTTACACGAGGTGAGTAAGATGGCTTAGTCGCATTGCTTCCGTCACTGACAGCGTGTGCAGCAACATCTACACCCGCCGTGTGCTTGCCGGCGAGTTCCAGGTCGTTTGCCCGTGGCTGCTCCGTGAGCTCGTCGAGCTCGGGTTGTGGAATGACGACATGAAGAACATGATCATCGCCAACAATGGTTCCGTACAGACCATCGACATCATCCCCGACGACGTCAAGGCGATCTACAAGACCGTCTGGGAGATCTCGCAGAAGAAGGTCCTGGACCTCGCCGCGGACCGTGGCGCCTTCATCTGCCAGTCGCAGTCCCTGAACATTCACCTTCAGGCGCCGACGACGGGCCAGCTGACGAGCATGCACTTCTACGGGTGGAAGAAGGGCCTGAAGACGGGCATGTACTATCTCCGCACCCGCCCCGCCGCGCAGGCGATCAAGTTCACCGTCGACAGCTCGTTCCTCAAGGACGCGGCGAAGAAGGCGAAGGATGTGAAGGCCGTGAACGGCGTCGCCGCCGTCGCCACCGTGAACGGCGTTCCGCATTCGTCTACGCCGTCGCCCGCCACCCCCGCGCCCACGACGCCACGCCCCGCCACTCCGATCAAGGAGGAGCCGGTGACGCCGTCGCTGGCGACCCCGAAGAGCAACGGCTCGGCTCTTGGCCCTGAAGCCGCGGTGTCGACGGATGCTGGCCTGGCGAATGCTGCAGCGGCGCTGAGCCTTGACGAGCGCACGGCGAAGGCGGCGGCGGAGGACCCAGAGTTCGCGGCTGCACTGCAGCGGGCGCGTGAGAAGGAGCTCGAGCAGGCGAAGCTGATGTGCTCGATCGAGAACAAGGAGGCGTGCCTCATGTGCTCTGGCTGAGCGTGTCGTTTGTAGTTTCTGCCTCTTCGCTCTCCCTCGGAAGTGGTGTGTATGTTGTGGTGGACTCGTCGCATGCAGCTATGTGTATCGTTGTGATCGTCATCATCTTGTTCTGTCCTGTATCCCTCACTGTCTCGGTCTCCTTGTCTATGGCTCTCGACTCTGCATACTATCCGTTCCAGCTGTACCATTACAACTCGCCGCTCTAATAGAACCGGTTTCGCGCAACAGCCTGAAAGATGTGCGACTTGTTTCGGCCGCATTGACGCCCCGGAGGAGGCGGAGTGGACGCGTGGGAGGGAGTGTGTGGGGCAGGTAGCGCTGAGGGGTCAAGCGCTGGGTGGATGTTTGGGTGGCGAGCGACCGTTAGAGCGTGCACATTCGCACTCGCCGCACCTCACCTTGTCTCGCTCTTCTTCCGATCTGCTCGCCAGGGCACCGTCGATGGCCGCAGTCGTCCACTCGCGCTCTTCCCCACCTCCACCCGTCTACCGCCTCCCGCCAGAGCTTCTCATCGACATCTTCGTGCACTGTTCCGACACCCCATCTGACCAACTCACTCCTGTCGTCCTCGCGCAAGTCTGTCGGTATTGGAGCGATGTCAGCCGGTTGTCTCCCCGCATCTGGCAGAACATCCATCTCTACGAATCTAATGGGACCGCCCTCTCCCACGTCCAGGCGGCCAGGTGGATGCGCAGATCTCTCCCCCTCCCCTTCGACGTCTTCATCCATGCATCCACCACAGACATGATCCTCCCTCTCATGTCCCCTATTCTCTCCCAGATGAACAGGATCAACCGGTGCGTCATCTCCGGCAGACACGAAGAGCAATTCGACTTTTCCAAGTACCCCTTTGACCCCGCACGCGACTGCTTCGTCGACGAGCTCCACCTCGTGATCAAGGGCGTGTCCGCCCTGGACGTCCTCGGCCTCAACACCCCCGGCTCCGATTCCTCGGCGGACGACCGCGCGTCCTCGACCATCTTCCACGTACACAGCCCTGCCGACGGCCCCCCGGAGCTCGCGCTGCACTTCTCCGTCTACGCTGTACCCCTCGCCGCCGCGATGCAGCCGATCGGCATCCGCGCGCTCTCCATCTCCGAGTTCACGCTCGACGTCGCGACCGACGTCCCGCGCATGCTCGCCTTCCTCCGCTGCACCCCGCGCCTCGAATCGTTCGCCTTCACTGGCTGGCCGCAGGAAGGCGCGCCGATCGCCCCAGGCGCGCTCGGCGACCCCGTGGACCTCCCGTGCCTCCGCACGCTCCTCGTCCGCTCGACCGTCGCCGTGCGCGCGCTCCTCGGCCACCTCGCCGCGCCCGCGCTCCAGGAGCTCCGCCTCGAGCACACCAACGTCGACTTCGCGCTCCGCACGGAGCCGTACGTCGCCGCCGCGCCCGCGCGCGAGCCCGGCGAGTCCGACGACGAGGCGCGCGACTTCTCCCAGTCGCCCTGGTCCGACCACGCGACCGGCATGGGCCTCCGCGCGCTCGTCCGCCGCTCGCGCGTGGTCCCCGGCCCCGGCCCCGGGCCCGTGCTCGAGCCCGCGGCATCGCCCTTCCTGGGCCTGACGTCCCCCCTGGCGCGCCCGCTGCCACCGGCGTTGCGCGTGCTGCACATGGACTACGCAGACATGCGCACGAAAGACTTCCGCTGGGCGTTCGACCGCCTCGCGCACCTTGAGGAGTTCCGCATCGTTGGCTCGGACATGTCCGACCGCGTCATCGCCATGCTCGCGCCGTACCGCGTCCGTGCGCGCCCCTCCACGCCCCGCCCGGCCGAGTTCGCGCTCTCCGCCGCGCGCGAGGCGCCTGAATTCGCCGCCACCCCCGACTCCGACTCCGACCCCGATTCAGAAGAGGATTTGGAAGCCGAGTGGGCGGTGCGCCTCCCGAACCTCAAGCGGCTAGCGGTGTGGCATTGCCAGCGGATCAGCGGGGATGTGCTCGTCCGCGCGCTGAGGAGACGAGTGGTGTTCACGGACCGGGCGGAAGAGGAGGGGCGGGGGGACACGCTGGAGACCGTGACGGTCGTGGGGTGCTCCGAGGTGCTGTTCCCGCACGCGCAGGCGCTGTCGGACGTCCTCGGCGACCGGCTGAGGTTGTCATAGGTGCCTGTATGCGGGTTCGGGCGGGCTGACTGCAGGGGACATGGTCGCATATTTTGGTGCCGGATGGGCCGGCTGGGACTGGACGGAATTCTGGATTGGATGGAGATTGTGTACATGGTAGGGCGGTGTACGATATGCGCAGGAGTCATGCTTGTTACCCCTTCATGGTCACCATTGCATCTCATTCATGTGTTTTATACTGATCATCCATACTGCGTTACCTTTTTCTCAAGTCACGTTTAGGATACATTACTTCGATGATGGCTGCGCACGAGCGCAACATCCCAATTAAACATTTTGATCATACTATGGGACCGGATCTTACTTCAACACCCCGAGATATGGGGCTCGATGCTCGAACTCTTCAGCATGATGGTCGGTGTAGCACGTGTAGAACTCCCCGGGTCTCCTTGTGAAACTTGAATCAGCCCTGTGCAGAGCAAGGTCCCGCGAGACTGCGAGCAGAATTGCGTTTAAGAACTGAGTTGAGGCTACAGGAGTTTAAGTTATTGCAAGACATGCGAAACGAAGGATACACTGAGGCATTGTCTATGGGTACACATAGTCCCTTGCGGTGCTCTACGAGTGCGGCGGGAAGACATACGCCTGCGAATCCACGGTCCGCTTCGTCCTGATCATCGCCAGCTCCTCGAGCAACGTCTGCCGGCGGTACTCCAGGCGCAGGTTGGGCACATTCGTCTATGGAGCCAAGTTAGCGACAGTGACGGAAGCGTGTCAGGCGGAGAAACCTACCTTGTTGATCTCGTTTCCAGCGGCGCCCGGGAGGTACCACTTCTGACCGAGCCAGTGCCGTTTGAGCTCCATCTCGAACCCGCTCTGGATCACCGAGTTGCGCGCAAGCTCAGCGAGCGAGCTCTGCGGGAGCTTGTAGATCTGCACGCGGGAAGCTGTGTTTAGGATGTGACACCCGAACATGGGAGAAGGCAGACGTACGTGCGCGGCGACGCTGTACTCCTCCAAGAGCGGCTCCTTGGTGAAGTGGAACTGGAGCGGGTCGTCGGTGCTCAGGCTGACGTTGAGGCCGACCTTGAAGAAGTCCGGGAGCGGGTTGCGCTCGTACGTGAGGAAGAGCGCGTTGTTGCTCAGCGGGCTCATCGCGAGCCCGATCTGCTTGAGGTAGAAGAGGTACTGCAGCGCAGGCACCTTGCGCAGCAGGATGCCGTGCGAGATCGAGTGCGCGGTCAGGAACGCGGACGCCAGGTGGTCCGGGTCGCCCGCCTCACCGCAGTGCGGGCGGAGGACGAAGGTGCCTGTAGCAAGCGCGAAACGCTTAAGAGCTCATATACAGCGCATATACTTAGTTGGACGTACTGAATCCGCGTGCGTGCCGCCACTGGTTGAGGCTCATGATGTTTGCGTACATGTAGTAGACCCTTTTGCACTTTGAGTACTCCGCGATAGGCACGTAATATTGGATACATACCAGTACGAGTAAGGAGGCGACTCTTTCGCCGCCCAGAGGCGCGGGTAAGGGAACTTCTTGTGGAATCGCCGTTCGGTCTTTGACTCATCGTCGACAGTGTCAAAGCCGATGACTCTCTGAAGGAATATGTGCAGCTCGGGGTGCGATTTGGGGTCCTTGGTCACTTCGAACAGCGGCTCAAAAACGTCTGCGCAACACCTGATTAGCAATACCCAGTGAATGAGAAGCAGTACGCACTTCGAACTATGTCTTCAAACGTCTGAATAGAGCCATTCTGTTTGTACACATCGTAGAGGCGTGGAACCTGGATGAGCCAGCGGACGTTGTGCGAGTAGAGTTTGTTGTCCACGATCCATTTCGCGAGCTTGTCCCACTCGTCGCGCGCACGCCCGTAGATACTGATGCGCCATTCGCAGTTCTGGCTCAAACGTTATGATCCGTCATGGACGAAGGAGGTGTAGAACCTACCTGGTATTTACTTTGCTCGAGATCGGTCATGACCTCTGTATCAAACTGGTGAGTATCAACTCATGGCATATTTGGAAGCAATAGCATACCCTTCGTCAACTCAGCGAGATATCTGCCCTGGATGTAATTGTCCGTCTTCAAGAAAATTTCTCTCAAGCGGGACTCCCCGATCGGGTTATACTTCAAGTTGAATTTGTCGAAGCGGTGGAACGAGTCCTGGTGGGCGTGCATGTCAAGCGTGTCGATCGAGAGGTCGTATGCAGTCAAGTTGAGGGACTGGAACACTTCCTCCAACGTTAGGTCTTTTCCGTCTCGAAAGATTACGATGTCCTAATGTAACTGCGGTTAGACTTGGGAGTAGTTAACCTGGCCGAGAACGCACTTGTGGGCTACGCTTCATCTTGGACTTGATGAATCGCAGCAAGTGCTTCTGGTTCATGCTACTGGAGTGGTGGACGTGGGTATCCACCTTGCGGACGTTGTAGAAATCACTGAATACCATGATTAGAGATATATGCGAACGCGGGCCTGGGGTGTTCGCACCGATGCGGAACACTCTTCATCTCAGCCAGCTCCTGCTGCTCGTTAAGAAGCGAATACATAGTGAACTTGCTTGCAAGATAGTTCAGCCGTCGGAAAGCGAAACTCTTGGTGGGACCATCACAGATCACAGCGAGGACCTGTTCTAGGTCCATGAAGTACTCGCGGATACTCGGAACGTCGAAGAGTGGTGTCTTGTCTGACGCGAAGTCAGAATCATTTGGACAGGATAGTAGACGATGTATTTTTGCAGCGCCGTGTATGCTCGGACTGCGACAGAGTGCGCTCGGCGGTCACGGAGTACTGATTTTACGTTTCCGTAGGACGCGCCAGAAGCAACTCCAAAGCAGCACAAACAATCTATGATGCTACCAACATACACGAGCTACCGAACGTAGAGGTTCCATTTGGTAAGCGACGTGGAGCCGCTTGCAAGGAATAATGGCCAGACCTCCTCAAGCAGCTCTACGCCGCGTACCAAACACAACTATGGAAGATGCACGTACCTTCTCCTTCGTAGATTTGGAAAACGCCCTTCTCGTCTATGGCGAAGTTCCAGTCGTGACCGGCTGGTATCTCGCACGCTGATTTGTCGAATTCCTCGTCTTCCACGATATGGTCACCGGAGCTTTGCGGCACGCTGGTTCCTTTGCCTTTCCAGTGCCAGTGCGGAGGAGGCGGGCGAGGGTATAGGCGCCATTGAGAGAATGGACTCTTGGGAGGGAGTCGAGTTGCGAAGTCAGCGTCGGGGCGCACGCCGGAGACGCCTGCGACATCATCATCAAGGCCGGAGAACACGCCGTCATGGTCGCGGGGGTCAAACCCAAGCTTCTGGCCGGAACGCGACATATACTTGTCACGGAGGTCGAGACAACGTTCGAGCGACTCGAAAATGGGGGTGAATTCTGAGGGGACCGGAGGTTCTGTGGGGGCGAGTAAGACATAGGATGACATGCGTGATAATGGCATGCGATATTGAAGACAAGTACGTCGCCGCTAAGCACGATGGACCTCGCTCGATGGAATTCAACAGATTCGAACAGGGGTGTATTGACACCATCTCTCGCAACGCCGACTAGGCTACACGTTTGCACATGTACGCAGTCTCGCATACAGGGAGAGAGACACGTACCAGGCAATCTCGCCTTGCCCTTAGCATCTCCGGGGGAGACCGGACGCAACGCCTCGGGCAACTCCCATCCATGGGCTTCACCATTCGTGGGCTCGGGGATTGAAGGCATCTTGGCGTTCAAAAAGGGACTTTCTGTGAAAGAACTCCCTGTAGGCATATTTGGCGAGTTCAGGAGAGAGGTGGGGCGGGGCGCAGAATTCGCGTCGGATCCACGACGATGGGCCAGGAGCTTTTCTTCGATCTGCGGATGTGCACACGCTCAGCTCGAGAACACAACAATTGTGTTTCCATGACGTACGTGGTTCTGGGTCTTCTCGTCGGTGTAATCAAAGAAACCCCCCTTCGCGTCGAGGTTTGGGACGGGGGGCGAGCGCGACTCTGCTCGTGAGTCGGAGGAGCTGCGCGAGCGAGTGCCAGACGAGCGGTCCTGGAGGTTGAGATCCGAGACGTTGGGCAGGTGAGCCATGGTGGTCGACAAAAGAGGACGCGGGTGATGCTACAGAGGAGGAAGAGAAGTTGCTGGTCGGGATATAAGTAGCGGGAGCGGAACACGCACCGAAAGCCCGGTGCAATGGAAAACTTTAATTCTGGGCGTGATGAGTAGGCGCTTACTTCATTTTGCCCACCCTCCGACCGTGTGGCCTAGCTAAGAGCCAATTTGCCCATGATATGGCTCAGTATTAACGCACGGGTACGAAGATCCCGCTGATCTCAGTCAAGTAGAAAAGAACGTGCAGCGCACGCATCATACAGTATTGCTACAGTTAGATACGACACAACGCAGGCGGCGACACGAGACATACAACATGGTACCCACTACACCGACGATATCCCGCACGATCGCTAAACCACCGCCGCGTTGCAAGCCGAGATAGTGTAACATACATGAGGCTCTACTCCTCGATCTCCAGGTCTCCATAAGGCTTCGCACGGAAGTAACTCTCTTCGAAATGATGCACACGCACAAAACCGTCTTCACCGCCAGAAGCGTAGCAGTCGCCCTTCGGGGAGATGGCAATACTAGGGCACCACACTGTCAGAACATGAGGTCGTAAATGCAATAAGAAAACTCACGTGTTGACGGGACCGAAATGTCCCTTTACGCGGCCAACCTCCTCCTCGAAGAGCTTGTGCCAGAACCGAGTCTCGAATTTACCTTGCCGAAGCGAGGTAGTCGTGACGCTCATCGCATCCTGACCGCCGCCTAAGAGGATGTATGGCTTCGTCGGAGCCATGGCAGCGCTGTTGAGCGGCGTCTCCGTCACATATGTCTTCAGGACAGTGAGCGTGCGGGTCTCGTGTAGCTGATGCGCAACCCGTTACGATGAATGGTGGTAATAATCGATAAAGTATGTCAGGCGTACCCTGGCAGTCTTGTCCTTGCTGCTTGTGACGAAGTATGTCCGATCCGGACTGAGCTGTAGATCCGTAACGGTGTCCCGGTGTGCGTGCTCGTTCAGTGCGACCTCATCGCCCGTTTTCGCGTCGAAGAGCGAGATCTTTCCGGACTCGTGGCCCGTCAAGATGAGGTCCGGCCGGTGCGCGAATGCGCACACAACAGCCTTGGAACCGATGGGGTTGAACATGGAGGAGGGCTCTTGGGGTTCTAGATGCCGCACATGTTCAGTAAGGGGAACGTGTGGTAGATAGGCTGTGCTTGCGGCCAGGTGCGGGAACTGGTGAGGGAATGAATGGATACACTTACGGTCTGTCCCATCGCCATCCCTGTTGATGTTGAATATCCGCACAGCACCCTGGTGTCCCATCCGTTGCTCCGTGATGCAGACAACTTGATCGTCATCCTCGCTGAATGCAACTCGCTTTACAGCTGTAGGGAATTCCCATCGGAACAGACACTTTCCCGTCTGCACCGACCAGAGACGTAGGGTGTTGTCGGCTGAGCCGCTGACGAGAAAACGTGATTGGGCTGCGAGTTGGAGGTCGGTTGAGATGTTGAAAGGGATAGTGGGTTGGAAGAGAAGTTGTATTTGACATGTGAGTGGAGGGGTCTTTAGGGAAGAAACGAGACGTACAGTCTACATCGATCGTCCAGACTGTACCATTGTGCCCGTCGTAGGTTCCTAGCCGCTCCCCGTTGTGCGTGTACCACACGTTGATAACGTGGTCTTTTGAGCAGGAGAAAAGAAGGTCGCCCTCCCTGTTGAACTTGATCTGGGTGAGCGAACGCTCGTGGCCTGGGGTGCATGGTCATGAAAGTGTCCCAGCAAGAAAGGTAGAGAATAAGGACCTTGGAGAAGAATTGGCCTCTATCCAGATAGCGTTAGCTTTATATGGGGAGTAATGCCTGTGTACGGACCATTTTAACGCCTTCAGGGAAGAGTGGAGACGAGCGAAGGGAGATGAATAGTCGAGGTAGGTGGCCTTCAATGCTCTTGCGATTCTCCAAGTTTTCGATGCTCGGCTGTTGCCGAGCCATCCAAATTGGTAATCTAAGCGCTCATTCATCAAGCACAACTAGCGACGACGATTTGAGGGACGCTCTTCCTTCCATGAGGGCGACTTTTGACCCAGTATGTGTCGGACCTCGCTCTTTCGCACTGCTGAAGACTCATGCAACGTGGCAGCATGTCCTTGCGACCTGCAAGCACTCTTTCCAGCCTATGACCATCACGTGACGACATTCGACTCTGGGGCCGCTAGTGCTTGACAATTACTATTACTTACGGTCTCCACGCAATAAGTAATGATATAGATGATTATATTACTTCCAGCGGCCCGTAAGTAATCTACGGGTAAGATAATGTATTGTAAGCAAAGAGTAAGCATATGTAATAGTAAGTACTTCTATTAGCAAACATTCTGATCACGTGCCGGGTTCTCCTGAACGACAGCCCTCCCTTCGGCCCCTCGCTATCCCCTATACAGCTCTAAGAGTGTGTGGCGTTTACGATTTGACGTACAAAAGATTTTTGTGCATTGAAAACTTGGCCATGCAGGCCAGCTCCATACTTTGCGCGATAAGTCACTGGCGCCGCCGCCGGTCGTTTGCAGGCCGCTTTCAACGAGCTGGTACAGGTTGGTCCTCTGCAGGAAAACGGCACACAACACTGAAGCGGAAGTGTGCGGGCATGAGGGCAGGCCGCCACTGGGTGCTTGAGTGGCTCATCAGCGTGCCGAACGCATCCAGCATGCGGGAAGAGCCGCTGTGCCGTGGGGACCCGACCCCTCGAAAGTGGCGGGTGCGCGGGCTGCTTTGGGTGCTAGAGCAGATTGTCGAGAGGCTGATGCTGGCGTACTATGTCACACTAGAGCCCAGTAAGCATCAAAAACGCGTAGCACACAAACGGTATATGTGTGGGGCTTTCAACTACGGCGTACGCGAGCCATCTTTCCCGGGTCTCGAATTACGGGAGGGCCGTAGCTACACTGCATCAAGGTTGGCGGAGAAACGTTGCTCGTGGCCATCGTGGGCAGCACCTTCCGAACTTGAACCGACGCCCAGCAAGGATACGCGTCCGCCGGGTAGGCTACCTGTCTCCGGAGTCCGGAGCTCGCTGAGGACCTGGACGCACTCGCTGTATCATACCGCGTGGCTACCCGTCGGGCTCTGAGGTGACTGGCATAGCGTCCACTTTGATTCTTCAAGCTGCTCGCCGAGGGATCGGAAAAGAGCATGAGTACGCGCGGGCGAGAGGCACTCCTTCCCTAGCGCCGACAGGCTGAAGCTCGACGGCAATAAGACTGCAGGTGTTCCATCAGTAACAGAATATTATCGATCAGTACTATTAGTAACATCCTACTCTCCTTGTAATCCCAGGCGCCCGATCACATGCTTGCCTGTTGAATACCATTACTTACGGACCGGGTATGTAATGGTAGGGTATTATATTGTAGTGTAATGACTACTACTGAGCCCCTTTATGATTACGGCCAATCCCCGTATTTAATCATAACCCGGTTATAATCTGAGATTATAATCAATTATACGGGTATTCTTGGCAAGCACTAGGGGCCGCTGTCGGCGACGAGCGAGTGACCGCCCGCGACGTGTGTTTGGCGTGGAATTAACTTCAGCATTCGTTGGCTTCCTACCCTCACCACCTCCTAATCTGCTGTCCTGTATCCTTCAGCGTTTGCTTCGATCCACTCCAACTTTGTTCTTCTATGACCCTGGCGTTCTGCGCCGTGCTGTTGGCAGAGGTTGTGTTCCAGCATTGTTCATAAACTAATGCTTCTTTAGCAAGTTCTTTATCATTGTCCAATATCCCAGCACTATGGCGCCTCCCTCGTCATACGGTGTGTCAGATGCCCTGCTGCGAGACGAAACGTCTACATCGCCCTCTACGTCCACGGCGGCCTCCGCCTCAAACTCGCGCCACCCTACTCCCTCGGAGGTGTCAGAGCCAACCCCATCCGCGTCTACATCTCATAACGTTACGGAGCCTCCGCGCAAGCGCCAGCGCACCACCGAACGTGAAGCCAATCCGTCAGCGCGTGGAAAAGGCCCGCGCTCGACATCGTCTACGTCCTCCACTCCGGCCATGTCCACATCACTCCCGCCTCCTCACACGTCGCCGCGAGGCGGTGTGATAGATGTTCATGGGAGCGTCAACCCCGGCGACGGATATACTGCGGCTGAAGGCGCTCCGAATGCTCAATCCGACAGGAGCGGTGCAGGAGCCAGTGCGACGAGTCAAGGCCACTCTCCCTCTGGTGCGGGGGAACGGAGCGACGATGAAAGCAGCGCCATTGACGGAGGGTCGGGGAGTATAAAAGGAAAGCGACGGGCTGGCGGCGATGGAGAACTCATGCCTGCGCAACTGAGCTTTGGGAGCAGCCCGCCGCCGACATCATCTTCGACAAATCTGGACAAGCGGGGAGACGGAGGAGGGGAGTTGGTTTGGCAGGGCGAGGGTGAGTCCCCCATTGATGGCCTCGTGTACGGGGCCGAAATCGGCAGACGCGAGCCCACCCACGCGGCAGGTGGAGCAAGCATTACCTCAGGAAGGGGTATCAACCGTGCCTCGGAACCTCCGGATGGTGGCGAAGGGGGCGCAGCCGTGCACGACAGCCAATTCTACCACAACGACGCGGACTGTGTGATCCGCGTAGAGGACACGCTATTCAGGGTGAGTGGTGCTTTCAAAGTTTGCGCAGCATCGCGCGCCTTCCTGCTCCCATACCCCACCTTGCGTGCCCACGAGACCCGCCGACCACGTTCGGAGGGCCACACTCGTGGACAGCCCCTGCTTTTACGTTGATCCCGATGCTGATCTCGAGTTTGTTAACCCCCTGATCCCTTTCGCCATGGGATTGGCCGGGTTGCTTGTAGGTCCATCGATTCTTGCTACAGCGGGACGAGTCGGCGTTCCAGGACATGTTCACCATGCCCCTCGCGGGTCTACCACCGGGAACCGCGGAAGGGTGCTCGGACGAAAGCCCAATTCGACTATATGGAGAGTCTGTGGAGCGGTTCCGCACTCTTCTCTCCCTCTTCTACGCCCTGTACGTATTCCCCTTGCCCGACAAGTTGGCGTGCCGATCACCGCCTGCCGCGCTAACTTCTTGTTACCCCCACCCCGCTAGAGCACCAGAGATCCAAGCATACAATACCCCCACGGCAGACGTTGACCGATTGCTTACCATCGCGGAGATGACGAACAAGTACCACTTTACGTCGACTGAGAGCTGGGCTGTCGACGCTCTTTACAACGTTGCCCGCGGACGCTACGGGCCCCCACAGCCGCAATACGGGCTCAGTCACTGCTCTTCACAATGGATGAAACGGCTACTCGAGGTCGCGCTCATTTGTGGCCATACCAAACTAAGAGACTACGTCGCTGAGCAGTGGGTGGAACGCATCATTGCGCGCGATCTGCGCCCCGTACACGCCCTCGAGATTGCCGAACGCAGCGGAGTCCGACGCCTCGAGGGATACGCCTACTACATTCAGATGCTTGAAATGGACGACGATTTCACCCCGGGTGTCGCCGAGGACGGCAAGAAGTTTCAACGCTCACAGATATGGAGACTAGCCTCAGACGGGGAGGACGTGCACACCCCCGCGGTCCTCACGCCCGCGCAAAGGCAGCGACTACTTTCGGGCCACTGGTCGCTGACCAGGCTCTGGGAGCGGCTCCGCGTCAATCCGCCCAAGTTCGAGCGATCGGAGGGATGCACATACCACCAACACGGGTGCCTCGCGACGTGGGCGCAGCTATGGCGGGACGTCGGCAAGAGCGAGATTACTATCGCATGCGCGAGCGCGGACGTGCTCGAGCGGCTGAAGCGGATGGAGGAGCAGCTCATCGTTCACCAGGACCTCTCGATGGCGCTCACGCTGCAGTGCAAGCGGCGCGCGCTCCACGCGCTCAAGGCGACTACGACAGAGGTGCAGGCCGGGCTCGCAAACCACTTTGCGGACCTCACCGCGGACAAACCTCACGCCGTTGCCGTCGCTGCCGCCACGGAGAAGGAAACGTGACGTGGACGGACGCACCCCGTGCGTCTCGGGGATGTACCCCAGGAGTCGTCCGGGGTGGTTCTTCTGGATAGGGATTGGCTGCGCGAGCAGCGAGCTCGGGCCGTAAATGGACTTGACATGTAGCATATAACATCTCGGAAACTTCGTCGCTACTTATCTCCTCACTCCTTCCCACACGCCGGCTTTGCTGGCCGGGTCTTGGTGTGCCACGACACAGCTGCGTGCGCGGCGCGGACCTTGGACTTCCGACGAGATACACGGCTTCTAGCGCCTCCGTCTGCTCAGGTCGAATGAATTTTTTTTCAAGGATGCGCTGCGCTGTATGACAGATTTACGTGTGCTAATAGAAAGAAGCTCACGTTTCGATGCAGCGCAACTTTTTTGATCTCTGGAAGCGCCTGGCCCGGGTATAAGGAGCGCG
Organism: Porogramme epimiltina; assembly: GCA_900155495.1. NCBI lineage: Eukaryota > Fungi > Basidiomycota > Agaricomycetes > Polyporales > Polyporaceae > Porogramme > Porogramme epimiltina. Next base: position 22,857 of record FTLJ01000219.1, read on the forward strand.
GAAGACTCGGACATTTGACGATATACCGAGCGATCGATGTCGTGGCAATGCCTTCGATTTGACACAACATCTCGCAGATATCTTGTAAGAACAGAAGCGCGTGCGAGGGTTCTCGCGGAATGGTGACGTGTACAGCGGCATGTCGAGCGGAAATTTACAGTACGGCGGAAGCGGTACGCAGGAACGCGCGCTCGAACGCCGCGGAAGGTAACTGACTGACGGCGTTGTTGGCGGTTTCGTCAGTCTTGTCGTGGCACACTCCCATCGCGCGGTCAATCGCGCCGACACGAATACCGATGGCTCTTTGACAGGGAAGCCGAAGGAGAAAAAATGCTCGCAGACAACGTTAGATGAGAAGAGTGTCGTAAACATTGTGGTTGAACCCGACGAGCCGCATCAAGGGCCCCAAGATCATTATCTTGGCTGGCGTGGGCTATTGTTCGCAAAAAGGAGACCTCCGCTGCACCCTCACCGCCCCACTAGAATAACGCGTTCTGTCCACAGATCTGCACAGGCCGACGAGGCGGACATAGATGAAGTTCCGAAATGACCTCATATGATCGGGCCACCAAACGAAAGAGTGCTCGCACTCCCAGTCTAAATCTTGGGGTGGCGATTAGGCTGTGCGATTGCCATGGGCGCCGTGGCCGTTCGCCTAACTTGAGGGTGACAGCGCGGCACGCGGCGGCGAGTGGGTGTCGTTCCGGGAAGACGGCTCACATGGGGAGGGCGGATTTGTATTTGCGGTGTGACCCTGAACAGCTCTATTCACGCGTGGCGGGCTCGGGGGTAGTGTATCTGCACCCCCATCGGGTGGGGGCGGGGCATGTGATCGGCTATTGGCCAGTGGGCGTTGAGTCGCCGGAAACGGGGGGTGGACCGGTGGGTGCGCGACGGCAGGCACGATCCATAGAAGCGGCGTTATGATGTCATAGGCGGTGAGTATGCGTGATCGAAGGGAATCAAGGGAATCTCGGACTCAGATCTCGACTGGCGATGGTTCAAGTTGTCGCCCACAGTGTGCGCTGCGCATGGCCTGACATCATCCTCGAGGGGACACACAAGGCTGCCTGCGGCCCGCCGTGCTCGCCCTGGGTGTCCCGCACCGCCTTCCGGTGAGCACGTCGCCCTGCCCCCGACGCCGTCGAGCTCGCACTCCCTCTGCTGAATGCATGACGTGGACGCTGTCAGGAGGGTCATCTCCGCGGGGACCTACAGGTGCGGTGCAGACGGGTGCACGGTGCGGGGGATAAGCGTTCTCTCTGGGCGCGCCGCGGGAGGAGACCGATAGGCGAAGGCGGGGGAGGGGCATGACGTCAGAGGTAGGATTGGCGGTTGGGTTGACAGTGATGGCAGACGGAGCCTGAGGGCGATGTCATAATGCATCCACTCACCCTCCCCCTCCCCGGCGGCACGGCGGGCGTGTTTCCGACTTGGGTCCCTCGCAACTGCCCCAGACGGCCCAAGTGGCTGAGCTCGCAGACGCCTCCGCCTCATCAGTGACACCCCCGCACCCCCTCGTGTCTCCACCCCATTACGCTTGCGCTCGCCCGACCGCATTCCCCCTTTTGCCTCGCCTTCCCTTCCCAGCCCGTCCTCATAAGCACCACCCACCCACGCGTTCTGATCACTTCGCACTCACGTTGCACACTCTCATCAGCCGCCCTGCGCGCCCAACCCCGACCCCTCGCGGTGCCGCTCTCCAGTGCGTCTGTCCGGACGACCCCTCGCCCCGCCCCACTCGCCCCGCCACACCGCACCCACCTTCTTCTTTCGCCTCCGCGCCCCTACCCAGCCACACCGCCTCCCTCGCCCCCCCAAAACCAGTGATAATCACGGCCCGCGATGCGCGCGACTTTTCCGCCCTCGCCTCCCGCCCGGGATTTGACACCAAAACCAGAGCCTCAGCTCCCGCACGCGTCCTCAGACAGCCAATCCCACCCGGGGCTGCACCGACGCAGCGAACCCTCGCCACGCCCATCAGCTTCTGGCACCCCACCGCCTGCGCCGGGTGCCACCTCGCTCACGCGAACGTCGTCTTCGAAGGGTGAGTCGTCGCGCTCGTTGCTTTTTTTCAATGGGTCGATCGGGGCGCTGTGTGCTGTGCGGAGAAAATTGTTGGACTCAACTGCAGCCGGCCTGGCCAACACGAACGTGTCCCTACGTGTCCACGTACAGATTGTGTCAGCGCTGTGTGCTCGTCGACGTTGCGCAAGAGCCGGCGAGGGCCAGGGCGGACGCTGGCCGACACCGCTTGGCGCCCCCACCGGCTGCATGGGTCGATCGAGGCGTAGCAGGGGGCACGTGACGAGGGGGCGATCGCGCATCTGCGCGTGCCGGAGTTTGAATCTGGGGCGAGCTCGACGACGATTCGAGATTTTCATTTCTGGTTCGCGTCTGCGCGTCGGGGCCCTGGAGTCGCGCTCCGTTCAGCCTCGCCAGAGCCGGCACACCCACTCGCCCACCCCTGCCCGTCGTTTTTTCTCCTTTTTCTTTCGGCCATGTCAATCGCTTCTTAACCTTTCTCTACTAGTCATAGACCCGGCAGCCACCCCCACCCGGCAGTCCTCGGTCCTTCCCCCTTGTGAATTATTCTTTACCCCCTCCCCGTTCCGTCCGTTGACTAATCCACCCCCTCCACCCCGGCAGTCGTCCCCCCTGTGTATGATTTGCCTTCCTCCGACGCCTCGCCACGTCCGGCATCCTCTCCGTTCGAGAATAGTCCAGAAGGTTACATCGATCCATTGCGCACCGCCGACGAGAGTACAACCATCTATAAGTCGGGGAATGCACCGAGCTCGTCGACGCTAAGCATGTCAGACTCACGTTCGCCCGGCTCCACTTCCGATGGTAGGCAACCTCCTCGCGGCCGAGGTATGTCTCACTTTGGCCAACCTCGCCGCCCGCCCGTGCGCCCGCCGTTCCCGACGCCTCCCGCCTCCCACTACCCTTCCTCCTTCCCCCCCGCGTCTCAAGAAAACAGGCCGACCTCCTCCACCGCCTCGCCCCACTTCCAGGGACACCCTCCTCAGTACGCCTACAGCCAGCGCGGAGCGTATGTTGGACAATACACGATGTCTGCACAACCACCCGTAGGCATGGTGCACCATTCCCCTCCACAATACGCGTATCCGCCACCTCACCCGGGCCTACACGCGCACGACCAGTCCATGCTCACTTCCCCGCAAAATCAGCTCATGGGCTATTCGCCGAGTGCACTCGTGCCTATGATGCAGACGCATTCCCCGGTGTACCAGTATCCTAGCCACTCGCAGGAAGCAAGCACGTCGTCCAGTCACTCCTTTCCAAACACGCCGACCGTCTACTCAACGCATCCACGGTCACAAGCTCTCCCCTCTCCTCCTCCACAGTCTCCACTTGGACCGCCAACATCCGGCCCTCCTCATGGAATCCCCACGACGTTGCCCCCTTCCCACTCCGCGTCGTATGCTGGCCAGACGTCTTACTCTCCCATCCGTTACTCGACCCCGACATTCTACCCCACACACTCCTTTGCGCCATCACCCTCCCTTTACACGTCGCAATATGCCTCGCCGTATCCGCAGCCATACCCGCAGCCAGGCGTCGAGCAGGAGAGCCAAGGGACGTGGTGGTATCTACCACCACACCCTGGTTCGGGTCAGTATGAGTCCTTCCAGAGTCCATACGCCATGTCGTATGGCTCCGCGAATGTGCGCGAGGTCGAGCAATCACCGCACGGACAGCTCGGTTCATCTCCCGTCACATCATCCTCGTTTCCTGCGTCCCACGCCCTTCCGTCAGGGATTGGTTCCGCGAGCGCTTCTACGGCACCCCCTGCCCAGTTCTCGCCTACCATGCAGAGCCCTCAACCTCCCGGATACGGCCAAATGCTTTCGAACGAACCGCCACCGTTACAGCGAGGCAGGCCTCCTGATCCCGGGCCTCCCTCGCCGCACATGTCTCCGTCTAGCGTGAGCAGTCACCCAAGCGTCGACAACCTTCCAGCCGTCCGACGACCCTACCACCCCAACCCTCCGGCGCACCGCTCGGAATGGGTCATGTGGGCCGGCAACGTTCCATCGGATGCGACGCACGACGAACTCTGGCGATTTTTCAACGCGCCGCCTAGCCCCGGCTCCACTTCTACTGGCGCCCAGTCAACAGGAGCGCAGTCTACCCAGAGTGCACCTGCCGGTCCCATCGGATCGTCGACGACGGGTTCTACCACGTCCACCGAGTCCCTTCACGGCGGCGTGTCGTCCATCTTCCTCATCTCCCGCTCAAACTGCGCATTTGTTAACTTCCAGTCCGAGCTTCACCTGCAGGCTGCCATCCGCAACTTCAACGGCGTGCAGCTGCGACCCGCGGACGCGCGCTGTCCGCGCCTCGTGTGCCGCGTTCGCGGGCGCGAGGAGGATCTCAAAGCCGGCGTCGGCGGGCAGCGCGGTTCCGGCATCCATGTGAAGTGGGTCAAAGAGAAGAAGGAGCGGGAGAAGGACGCCGCGCGTCGGCGCTCGTCGTTATCGGGCGCGTCGACATCTTCCGAGCAAGTCACGACGCCCTCGAGCCCGCCGATCGACCTTGTGCACCGGATGGGCGGTCTCTCGATATCCGGCGACGAAGAAGGAAGCTTGGAGTCTAGTAGGAAGCCTGAGCCGCACTCGAGCTCTGGCTCGTACGCGTCGACGAACTCGGGCATCCTCACGACGTACTTCCCGAAGCGATACTTTATTCTAAAGTCGCTGACACAGGTTAGTCATTAAGCCCACATTATCCACTGTTCGAACTCGTGCTAACAAACGGGATGTTGTACAGTTCGACCTAGACTTGAGCGTAGAGAAGGGCTTGTGGGCGACACAGCGTCATAACGAAGGGATCCTGGACCAGGCCTTCAGGACCAGCGAGGAGGTGTACCTTATCTTCAGCGTCAATAAGAGTGGCGAGTTTTACGGCTACGCAAAGTAGGTCTCTCCCGTCTCAACGTGTGGCTAATATGATAACCTTTGTGCTAGGATGATAGGTCCGATCATGCGCGGAGAGCAGCAGGTCTCGTGGGCATCTCGCCTCGATTCCCCCCAGCGTCGTTCGTCTCAGCAAACACCTCGCGACAGTCCTACCGCAGGCGCCCACGGCGGGAAGGAGCAAGAGACGACGTTCTTCTCGCCAAGCGAGCGACGGTTCGACGAGTCTCCCTTCCCGATGTCTCCTGAGTCTCAGGCGAAGGTTGCGGCAACCACGCCTTCCCCTTCGTCTCGGCCTCAGCCATCCACTATCCAGCATGCGAAGGATCAGGATGCGAACACCGCACCGGCGGAGATGTTCCAACCTCACCGCCGACTCAGTGAGCTCACCGACGGCCCTCAGACTCTCCAGCAGCAGAGCTTTGACATGCACACCTTGCGACCCGTCGCTGCAGTTATCGCAGGCGGGCACAGGCAGATCTCGGAGCCCGAGGGCATTCAACTCAACCCGGATGCTCCACTCCGGGCGATACGGAATCCGTCTGTCGCCCAGCAGATCCTTCGGGGCGACGACTCAACCGCTGCTCGCCATGGCAAGGGGAAAGACGTCGAACGTTTTACGGAGGATGACCCCGGCGCGACCTCTGTCACCGGGCCGGACCACTTTATCCCCTTGTCCGCCACCGAGCGTGGCCCGGACGAGGGCCCGTCGTGGGGCGAGTCCTTCCGCGTCGAGTGGATCAAGACCGAGCGCCTGCCGTTCACGCGCACGCGGCACCTGCGCAACCCGTGGAATCACGAGCGGGAGGTGAAGGTGTCGCGCGACGGCACGGAGCTTGAGCCGGGGGTCGGCCAGGCCCTCTTGGACGAGTGGGACAAGCCCGAGCAGGCACCGCAGGTGGCGGCGAACGTCGAGGTCGGCCGGCGACTGCAGGGCAGGGCGTCGGTGTCCGCAGACGTGCTCTCGCCAGTAGCGGCCCCGAGTCGGAAGGGGGACGGTGGCTGAACGGACGCCGGACATTCATCGACAGACACGGACGATAGATTCCCGCCTCTCGACTCGCCATCGCCAGGACCTCCTCATTGACTTTTGCCGACGGCGCTCTCCACTGCTTCCGTTCCTGTCGTTGCCGTCGGCGCCACCATCGGTTCTTCTGCCATCACCACCATCACCATTCACTCTCACCACAGTATCCCTTTCGATCGTTTACGAAACAGCTGCACTCTGCAGCGCTCACGGCACCGCACGCACGCACATACACGAAAGCACGCACGTACCGCGCGCACACGTTACATGAGTTTTATTTACCTTACCCACACACCCGCTGCCGCGTTCCCTCGATCATACACGCCGTCGGTGGCGCGGAGCGGGGTGCATTCGATTTTCGTTCTTCCGCGTTAATTCCCTTCTGGCATCGCTCGTTCGCGCATGGTTGTCTTGTTTTGTCGTCGACTCTCGCACACAGGGCTTTTATCTTTCATCATTTACTTTGGGTCAACCGTCGTTGCACGAATCACGTCCTGTCATCGTCTGTCCCTTCTCGCTCCTCGGTCGTCCGCATATTTACACGCACACACATATCCATATCCACGCAACCGGCTTCCCCCCACGCACACGCACATTCACGCATATCCCCGCATCGCTCCCTACACCCTCCCGTTCGTTTGGTCGCTTAAACGCGCTCTGTGGATCCGCTCGCTCTGGCATCGCCCTGCTTCATCTTTGGCCCACTCCACCCTGCTGCTCTCTATACACAGGCACTTTAAATACCCCCGATCCGTACTGCCCGGCCCCCCTGTCGATCTCCCCGGACGTCTGTTTCCCCGTGCACGCTTTCCGTCCAGCTCCCGGCCCACTCCCTGTAGCATAGTAGAGTCTGTCTCGTCTGCGCTCTCTCTCTCCTCACACGCATACTGTACCACCTCGCATCATGTGGCATTATACACGACGCCGCGCCGACGTGCGCTGGGCCTTGCATCTAGATATTCTCATGGGGCGCCCCCCCTCTCCCTCTGTTCAGGCGGCAGGGGCTTCCGGACGCGCTCCGCACCCCCCCCCGCCCCGCCCCGTTTGTCAGCACGTTCTCTCCACGCGGTCCCGGTGGAGACGAGAACACGCACCGGATGTCAGCGACCGAGCAGGTGTCAGGGTGCATCGCGGGGGTGTGGAGAGGGCGCGGAGCCGGTGGGGCCTCCCCCCAAGCCGCCCGTTTTAGGGAGATGAGCCACAGCAGTGCTCGGTGTTAGCTCGCCCCCGCCGTGCGCCCCACCTCGTCCAACACGCGACGGCGGCCTGGCCCACTCTTCTACGCCCCACCCTGTCCGTCGAGGCTGGCCAAGGCCTTTGCGGATGCTGCGCTAGTGCCAACGAGAGTCCCCGGGCGCCGACGTGGCCGACGTCCCCGGCGGCGCGAGCCCCGCGAGCTCCGTGTGTGGGAGGAGGAGAGGGAGAGATCGCGAGGCACCGGATCCGAGGGGGCGCACGATCGCGAGCGCGTTCGCGTCCCTTCGAGCCTGGCGGGTGGCGGTGCTTGTGTGCGCCGGGCCCAGGCCCGGGGGCGCGGACCCCCCCCCCGCCGCGTGCATCGAGAGGGGCGTCGTCGGCCGCTCGCGTATCTCTGGCCGTCGTCGTTTCCCCGCTCGCGTCCCGTCCGTCGAGACCTGGGTCCGGGGTGGAAAACGGTACTTGCGGCTCGCGAGGGGGCTTCTTGGTGGAAGGAGTCTGTTCTGAGCGTCAAGGGACGGTGTGGTTTAAGTGACACTGACAGGGCTTGACAGCGCCTACTATGCCTGAGACGATGGAACGGCCTCGGCTTCATGGGGTTTCCAAACCTCAGTTTATTGTCGAATTGCTATTGGTGATCATAGTGCGCCATAACCGATACCGAGACGTTTTGAAGGGAAGAAGGCGTTTCAGTTCAAGGTGACACTTCTTTCATAAACGCCGGGCGAAACGACCACGTGAGTACCACGCGAAGTAAACGCGCAACGATCACATGACCGCGCCTCATGTTCGACTTCGTGACGCGACCGCGTGTCCTTCTGCACCCAACCCAACCCCCACCTCCCCCGCCCTACGCTGGCAGCCCGCACACACATTTTCTAGGCTGTCAAATACTCGCGCTGGCACATACATAACCATTAGAACCTATTTAGGACACCCCGTCCTCACCACATACTCAGCCATCACTCTATCCCCTGAGTTCAAACCAAACCATGACCCAACAACATCGACGTATGCCCGATGTCGTTCACAACTGGAGGCTCGGCAGGAAACTAGGAGCCGGCTTCTCAGGTGCGCTGAACACACTGAACACACGGCCTACGCAGTCTAAACCTCTCTGTATAGGCGCCATCTTCACCGCGCAACATGTCCACACAGGGCAGGTGGCCGCTATCAAGATGCAGCCTTTTGATGAGCCGTGCCCTACCAACCGCTATGAACGAGCCTTTTATCCCGCGCTGCAAGGCGGCGAGGGCATGCCCACGCTTTGGGCGCAAGGCCAACAAGGCTATTGGGATTACCTCGTCATCGATCTGCTTGGCCGCAGTCTCGACTCTCTCCATCGGGAGCTCATCCAGAAGCAGGATGTGTGGGACTTGCGCAGCGTCTGCTGTGTAGCAATACAAGTGGTTAGTGTCCACTCTCCGCCCCTTCCCTACCCCCACATCACACCACCCATCTGGAAAGAGGCACGAAGTTTGACAGCGCCCACCCGAACGCTCTGTTCCCCTCTCCCATCCTGTTAGAAAAATGTTAACGCGACGGATGTCTTTCGCGAACAAAGATCAGCAGGCTAGAATGGATGCACTCCCGTGGTATCCTCCATCGGGACATACAGCTGGGCAACTGCGTCCTCGGCCTCGAGCCCAGACACGAGACGCTATACATGATCGACTTTGGCTTCTCCAAGTTCTACATCGACCCTCACACGAAGCGGCATATCCCGGACAGCAGGGCTCCGCGAGACTTCATCGGCAATTACTGGTTCTCTTCAGTCCGCGTTCACTGCCAAGGGCGAGGTGCGTTATTCCCCTCACCGCCTCTTCTACGCTTCTTTCCACCGCCTCTGCGACGGTCACCTTGGATTGGCTGGTCTCACGCTCATAAACGTTTAGTTCCATCACGGAGGGATGACATGGAAGCCCTCGCCCTCATGCTCGTCCACATGCTCACACCCGGTGGCCTAACCTGGACGCGCAACGGCGTGCCCCAAACGTCCGTCGCACACGACCATCTAATGGCCGAAAAGCGGGCTTCACGTCCAGAAGACCTGTGTCGTGGCCTGCCTCCCGTCTTCGAAGAGTTCCTCCGTGCCTCGCGCAAACTCGACTTTGCAGCGCGGCCGGACTACGAGTACTGGATAGAGGAGTTCCGCGACCTCGCCGACGAGTACGGATTCGAGGACATTGACCAGTTCATGTGGCCGTCGCCTCACCCCAAGGTACGTAACACCGCCGTGTAGAGCCCTGCTGAGCGAGCACGCACTGACGCACATCCGCGTCGTACTAGCCCACCGTGCGCGTGACCGCCGCGCCCAAACCGGCGCCGCAGAAAAAGGCCGCCGACATGGAGAAGGTGCTCAACCAGCTCGCGACCCTGGACCTCGGCGGCGCCTCGCGGCAGGTGCTCGGCGAGCGCAACAACCTCGTCAACCGCGACTCGCCGCCCGCCGCGCCCAAGGACGGCAAGGGTGCCAAGGACGCGGGCGCGAAGGGGGCGGCGGCGGCGGCGGGTACGGGCAAGAAGCCCGAGGTGATCGAGCTGAGCAGCGACGACTCGGCGGACGACGAGAACGCGCACGCGCGGTCGCGGACGCTGCGCGGGCGGACGACGAAGGCGGCGCGGCTCGCGCAGCTGGCGCGCGACGCGGGCGCGGCGGCGGACAACCGCGCGCTCGCGGGCGCGGTGCGCGGGCTCGCGCAGGTCATGCAGGAGAACCGGTCGAAGACGCTGACGAAGGAGGGCTTCGCGGTGCTCGACGCGCTGCAGCGGCAGCTCGCGGACCCGGACGTGTTCGTCGTCCCCGCCGCCGCGGCGAAGCGTGCGAGCGGGGCGGGCGGCGGGTCGGAGGGGGGCGACGGCGGGGAGGGACAAGATGGGAGCGCGCGCGAGACGCGGCAGGGGAAGATGAACAAGCTGTGGCGGCTCGGGGCGGACGTGCGCGCGGCGCGGAGCAACGAGCAGCTCGCGCGGCTCGTGGCTGAGTTTGGGCAGGTGATATATCGCTCTGGCGGGCGGACGGTCACCAAGGACGGGCTCGGCTTCCTCCTCGCGCTCTCGACGCGGCTGGAGGCGTTGTCGTCGTGAGGAGCGTGGGGGTGGTTGGTATCTATTGCTGTGTGTATATCTGTTAACTGTATAGTTGTGTCCACCTTTTCTTCTCTCTCTTCTTGTTGTAAGTACATGCAGCCGGTCTACGCACGGACTTTGAAAGGCGACAACACTATCCCTTTCGCTGGTTCTCGAAAGCAGCGTTCTTCTCGCGCGGCTTCGCGTGCGTTGCGCAACTGGGCAAGTCGATTTCCGAGTTGCCCCAACCCTGCCTCTGGGATTTGGTGGATTTGAAGATGCCATCGCCGTAGCTGATAGATCTGCGCAGTGTCTATTCTGGCTAGTCTCAAGCAGGCGCTGTTGTGCCCATACTTGTAGTATGTGACGTATACGAAGCCCGATTCTGAAACTTCTTGGGCAAAGCGCTCTCCGTTACAACAGTGCTACTGTAAATACCTCTATCGACCGTAAAGTAAAAGGTTCCCAGAACTCATTCCCTGGTTCGGTGCGTTTTTTGTTTAAATTATCGAAACATGAAGTGCATGTTCCCTCCGGCCATGTCATTAATTCCTTGACATAGATGACCCTTCCTCTCACGAGCCAGGGGAAATAATACATAGAACGCAGCGACGATCTCAGGTAACGAGGCACAAAGACCGGGTCAGTACTGCGTGCGTGAGAGGTCTGTTCGGGCACATGTCAAGGGAGAAGACGTGGCACGTAGGAGCGCCTCGCACTGCGACCGAGCTCGGGTCTGATCATCGAACGACTCCCGGGTCGCCGATCTCCAGACGCAGGCGGGCAGGAGCGGGCTGCTGGCACAGACAATCCCGGGGAACGCAAACAAAAAGGATGCCGCCGCTCCCGCCCAGATCGTCCAGAAGAGCGCTGGTTCTTGAGCTCGTCAAGCTTGTGTGCTTGTGCCACCCTTTCCGAAGTGATCTGATCGACCAACGTTCGCGCAGGCACAGGCGTAAAAACGCCGGGCGCCTGCGGGGTGAGATATCGAGAAGGCCCGGTTGGCGGAGCGCCTTTCGCTTCCCCAGACCCGGCAAGCGGACGGGGTTCGGACAGCTGCTGCTGGTGCGCCGGGCGGGGGACGCGCCCAGCGCGGTCCTAGAAGCCCTCCTCAGCAGGGGCCCTCCTGTGCGCGAGGCGTCCAACGTGTGTGGGGCGGGCAGCCTGTCGAAGCGAGAAGCGCGGTGCACACTGGACGACGTCCCGGCATCCTGATAAGCACGCCGCGCCGCCCAGCGCGGTTGCGATTGCGGGGAGCATGTGTTTTGTGCGGACGGGTGGGGGCTGGGGAGGCGTCCGAGTGGCCCTGCTCGGGAGCGCGCGGCGCGACGTCGACGGGGCTGTCGTACAGGTACGAAAGAGTTCCACGCCGGCTCCTGGAGCGGCGGCGCACCGAATGCGGCGGACGACATGGCCGGAAACGAGCATGCGGGTGGCACGAGGCCGGGGGCGCGAGCAGGGGAGGCCCGAGAGGTGGTCTTGGTGCGACAGTTGGGGTGAACCGTGATGGGCGGGTCGCAATGGAAGGCGGACGGGAGAATACTCAGATGAGGAGGGCGAGGGCCGTGCATGACCAGCCCAGCGGCGTTTTGGGTGCGCGGTGCGTACGTACCGGGGGTGGAGAAGCTTCCGAGGAGGGCGGGCGAGCAGTGGGTGGGCGGGCGCGGGCGGTGGTGTGGGGTGTGCTCAGTGCTGGGGTGCGGCGGGAGCGTGGACGGCGGGCTCTGGCTCGTCTCTGTCCTCGGCGGGGGCTCGATAGAGGCTGCGGGGGCCCCAGACCGGGCGTGGCTGTCGCGGACCCCTCGCGTGCAGTCGCGTGCGGGGAATATGTAAAAACAAAATATTTGCTGCCAGCAGCGGTGGCGTGGTTTCACGACCCCAACGCAAAGCCGAGCCGTCCTTTGGCGGAACGCGCTTAAGCCGCCCCCCCATAAAACTCGCCTATCCCGTCCACCGCGTCCCCGCCTCTCTTTCCTCCCCCTCCCCTTAGACATCCCATAGACGGCCCCGGCCCCGTAGACGTCCCCGGTCATCCACTGTCCTCTCCTTCACCCCCAGGCCCCTCGCCCAAAATGTCGCCAAAGGACCCGTCCGCACGGACGACCGTCGAGCAGACTCCGTTCGTGATCCCCGACTTGACCATCAAGGACCTCCTCTCCGCCATCCCGTGAGTCAACTCTATCCTATCTCCGTCTCCCCGCCTCTCAGTCCGTATGACGTCCACAGGGCCCACTGCCAGAAGCGGTCTGCGCTCAGGTCGTCGACCTACATGTGAGTCTCGCCCCCCTTCAACGCGTCCTTTGACGTGTCATCCCGCGTCGCGCTCATCCTCTGCCCCAGTGTCATGGATGTGGTCGTCATCGGTGGCTTTTACACTGCCGCCCGCTACCTCGACGCGCTCCTCACCCCAGAACACCTCGCGCTCCCCAGCCCCTACCTCTACACCGCTGCGAGCTTCTCCCTCTGGGCGCTCTACACCTTCTTTGTTGGCCTCTTCGCGACGGGCCTCTGGGTTATTGCCCACGAGTGCGGACACCAGGCGTTCTCGGAGAGCAAGACGATCAACAACGCCGTCGGGTGGGTCCTCCACTCTGCGTGAGTTCAAAACTTTGTTGCCACCGCGCCCGCGCGCTGACCGCTGACGCTGGCATGTGATACAACCAACCCTAAATCGATAATACGCCCTCGTCATTCCCGTGGCTTCCTTCCGCCCCATTCATCGCTACCCAACCTCCGAATGTCCGCCGCGTAGCCTCGGTGTGCCCTACCACGCATGGCGGATTACCCACGCCCAGCACCACGCTTCGACCGGGCATATGACGCAGGACCAGGTCTTTGTCCCGCGCACCCGCTCCCAGCTCGGCCTCCCGGCGTTCAACCCCGCTGGGGAGGACCTTGCCGGCAGCAGCGTCTCGCAGGAGGTCATGGACGAGCTTTACGAGGCTCTTGGCGACTCGCCCATTGGCGCCATTTACGGCTCCCTGCGCTACTTGGTCTGTATCCCCAACCTTTCGCGTGCCGTACCGCTATCTAATCGCGCCTTTTCATAGATTGGCGGCTGGCCTGCGTATCTCATGGTCAATGCTTCCGGTCAGGCGCGGTACCCCAAGGGCACGAACCGTACGTATTCCACCGTCGCCTGCCCTGCGGGTTGTTGTGCTCAACGAGTGGCGCAGACTTTGACCCTTCGGCCATAATGTTCCGTCCCGACCACCGCCGCCAGCTCATTGTCTCCAACGTCGGCATCATGATCTGGGCTAGCGCTATTGGCATGGCCATCACGCAGTGGGGCTTCTTCGAGGTCTTCCGCGTCTACCTCATCCCCTACCTCTGGTAAGTCTCTTGTAACAACCGCCAACCCAAACCATTCTGTTTGCTCACCTCCGCTCCCAGGGTCAACCACTGGCTCGTCCTCATCACGTTCCTCCAACACACCGACCCGCTCCTGCCGCACTACCGCGCGTCCGAGTTCACCTTCCCGCGCGGCGCGCTCGCGACGATGGACCGCTCGCTGCTCGGCAACCTCGGGCCCGTCATGGGCTGGCTCGGCGCGCTCGCGACGCACGGCATCTCCGAGACGCACGTCGCGCACCACGTGTCGAGCAAGATCCCGCACTACCACGCGTGGGAGGCGACGGCCGCGCTCCGCCGCCTCTTTGCGCAGCACGGCATCCGCCTCCAGGGCCGCCCCGGCGGCTGGGGCGAGGTCTACCGCGTCTTCACGCAGTGCAAGTTCGTCGAGGACGAGGGCGACATCGTGTTCTACAAGAACGCGCACGGGCTCGCCGTCACGCGCCCCGTGTTCGCGGACAACAGCGCGAGCGACTCGGGCATCGAGATCTTCGACAAGGACGCGTAGGCGTGTGTCCCCCTTGTCGTCCTCGGTCCTCGTTTCCCCCCACCCACCTACACTCGCATCGCTTATCGTTCGCTGTCGCGTTTATGTCTCCCTCACCTCCCCTCACTTACGCTTTAATCCCTCCTGTACACGCCGCCTTCCACGCTACGTACGACACGACGTCACGCCTGGCCGATGACGGCAAAACCCCTCCCCAACCTACTAGACACCGGCTGTGTGTGCTGCCCTTCTCTCGTAGAACGCGGCGTGGCCGCTGTGCACCGCGTATTCGCTGGGGCAGTGGGCGGCGCGCCGGGGCGTGGAACGAGATAGAGACGAGATGTCTATTACGGTCGATAGGTTAGAGAGCGCAATAATGAATCGGAAGTTTCGAAAAAGGGAGACGTTTGGGGGATAATGTGGGCTCGTGGGTTTGCGCTCAGTGCAAAGACTCCCCGTACTTGGGACGTTCGGCGTCATCTGTACCGTGTGCGAAGGCGTGTTAACGTTGGGGAAGGCTGAAGGCGCCCACGATCAAATTTTGGCGGCGTACAGTGCCGTGCATCCATTTGGGTACCCATCCGCACAAGCAATTCGGACTTGACACGGTTGGTGGATACGATCAAGGACGTTGTGCCGTCACGCGCGTAAGGAGGATTTAAGGAATTTGTCATGGAACGAATACAGTGTACTGCCTAGATTTTGGGGATGGCATGTAGCATACGTCGTGATCGCTCCGGTCGGTCGTTCTGCAGGCTGAGGGCAAGGGTAGTGCGGGATGGCGTGGTTCATACAACAAAGCGGACGAAGAGAGTGAGAGCGTGCCCAATACTCCAGCAAAAACAGCCGTGCGCGACCGCCAGCCCAAGTCAAGCGGGGGAGCGGGGGTGTAGAAGAGGCGAGCCGCCTACTCCTCGTCCTCCTCTTCCTCCTCCTCTTCCTCTTCCTCGTCCTCCTCCTCCTCGCGCGCGGCCTCGACGACGGCGGTCGCGATGCGGTCGAGGTCACGCTGGCCGTCCTGCGAGATGCGGCGGCCGCCGTTGTCGGTCTGCTCGAGCACGCCGATCTTCTCGAGCGACTGGCAGATCTTGCGCTGCACGGACGCGGAGCAGTCCGCGTGGTGCGAGGGACGGTTGCCGCGGCGGTTGCGGCCACCGTGGAGCTTCGTCAGGGCGCCGATGCCGACGTCTTTCCGGAGGTAGATGTGTCTTGCGATCGCGGCTGGTAGGGCGAAGGACATGGATGCAACGGACGGTACGGGGTGCCAGGATGTCGATCCAAGCAGGGCATGGGTAACCGGGTCGATTTTAGGTGAGTATCGAAGGGCAGAAGAGGGCAAGTTGTAGAGGGTTGCAGGATGATTGAAGGACAAGGAATGGATATCGATATGTCAGGGACGAAATTCCACACATGTCTGGAGAGGTAGACGCACCGGCACGGACGTAGTACCAGTCAGGGTCGTAGGGCGCAAGCTCCTTGAAGGAGCCGGTTTTGACGAGGTCCACCCAGGTGGGCACCTCGAGCTTGCCCGATCGCTTGAGGTGGGAGGCGTATGCGGAGATGAAGGCCTCCGCGCTGCAGACGGGCCCGGCGTACGCTCAGCACCATGGCATACACGACGACGAGCGAGTGGGACGCACCTGATGTCACGTACGTTCGGCATTTTGGGTGGTCGGGACGAGAGGGGACGGGTTACCTTGAGGAGAGCGGCGGGCGCGGCGTTGGCGGCGGTTTGTGTGGATTGGGCGAGAGCGGCAAAATTGAGTTCGAAGCCAGACGGCCGGACTGTGCAGTTCTGGGCTTAGTCAGCAGCCCCAAATCGAGCGCCTGCTTGCCGTTCCCTCCTCGTTCCTCCCTGCCGTCTGCCAACGAGTCCAAGGGGGGCATTAGATACCGTCCGCCATGTTGCGATCAAATCCTCACAAAAAGGCTAAGAGAATTCCTCCTCCCTGTTCCCTTGCACACCCTACCTTGTTGTAGGTGTATCTGTCATATACGGCTGGGTACGAGTCTGGTGCGCGCGTCCTTAGCAGGCAGCACCGCCACCACGAATTCTCTGTCAGACACCTTGAACTTGAACTCGGATAGTCTTTGCTCGTCGATGTCGACCTGAGAACTGATTACAAGGCGCCCCCCTACTTATCTCTAGCATTGTTCTTCACAGACGGTTCAAAAGAAGAAGTATGCACTATTGGGTATCCACGCAAATTAGGCTCTCGTTGCTTTCAGTCGCCACCCTTTGCACCCGCTTTTCCTGGCATGTGGGGCAGTAATGGCAAAAGAGACAGACGCGATGCTTGAAGTAGCAAACAACATTTAGTGCGACATATCACTCGTCCAGAGTTAGGGGATGTACCCGCGTGGCCCTCTTCAGCGAACATTGAAATGCCTCGTAATGATACCAGTGTCAATCCTCCCGCGACCCGCGACTCCTTACACTCACCCTAAGTACCTTGCGTACTTTTTACTGATTTTGCACATTCCACAACATCTAGTGCCGTTCCTTAGCCTGTGGAAAGTGTGGTGGCTTCGCAGTCATGCCCCAGGTAGTTGCACAATCAATGTCAGATTATCGCACCCTGCACAGACCAAAGTTACGGGCAGCTAGTGAGCGAGGAGTATGTCGTAGCATTCACATTGCGTCGTACGAAAACCATATGTATGTATATTACAACACGCGTGGGGGCGCCCCCTGTGCTTCAGTCTTCTCTAAAAAATCTACAGTCCGAGTCCGCGTTCCTTTTTATGATCCTCCCCTCCGTCTACTGTAGTGTCAGTTCGCCGGCGCAGCGACTGGTAAGATCGATAGCCGTCCTCGGCGCTCAGAGCGAGTACTTGTTCGTCTTCCCGCTGAGCTCCGCCTGGACCTGGAGCGCGCGCGGCGCGTCGTGCATCTCCATGATGAGCTCGACGAGCTGGATCGTCTCCGCCGCGGCGAACTTGGGGTCGTCGAGCAGCGCAGAGAGCTCCTGCTTCGTGCGCACCGTGTACGACTTGGCGTTCTTGCCCTCCTCGCCGCCGAGCGTGTCGAGCAGCTGTGTCCATTTCCTGCGGAGGCGGAGCTTAGCACTTGAAAGTGGAAGGGGATGGGATACGAAGGGAAACGCACCAGTTGGAGATGTCGTTGTACTTGCGCGTCTTGCCGTGCAGGTACCGCTCGATCGTGTACCCGCTGTTGTTGAGCACGAACACGATCGGCTTGAGACCCCAGCGCATCATGACCGACAGCTCCTGCACCGTCAGCTGGCTGTAGAAATCAACCCAATTAGTCTTTATACTCGCCACTAGATGCCGAAAAGAATACGCACATGGAGCCATCACCGATGAACAAGATCGTCCTGTTCATCCCGCAGTCCAAGCCCGCAAACGCCGCGCCGAGCGTGCTGCCGACCGTCCAGCCGATCGAGCCCCACAGGATCTGGCTGACGTACACCGCGCCCGAGGGCAGCGGCACGTCGAGCACGCCGAAGCTCGACGTGCCCGTCTCGGCGACGACGATGTCCTTGGAGCGGAAGAACTGGCCGACGCGCGGCCAGAGCCACGAGTGCGAGATGATCTCGTTGTCCTCCTCCGGCACGGGCAGCGTGAACTTGGGCACCTCGAGCAGCGACGCGCCCTCCTTGAACGACTGCAGGCGCGCGGTGAGCTTGGGCAGGAGGCGCTTCATGCCGATGCCCGGGAAGCCCGCGAACTGGACGCGCGTGTGGTCGGAGTGCAGCTGAGAGACGGGGGTATGGGTCAGCACGGTAGAGCGCTCGTAGGCAAGAGGTACACACTTCAATGGTGCGTTGAGTGGGGATGTGGTAGGTGAAGTTGCCGGTGTTGAAGTCGCTCTTCAAGCCGCCGATCGAGATAATGAGTTTCGCGCTCTCGACCTTTTCCCTGACCGTGTCGCGGGAGATCGACCCGACGTAGATCTAGATTCCGTATTCCGCGATTAAGTCCGCGAAAGCACAGCGACGGTCTGGAACACTTACGCCTCCGTACCGCTCGTACGTCTCGTCCACGGTCGTCTTGCCCATGGGCGCCGAGTAGACGGGGAAGCCGGTGAGCTTGTAGAACTCCTCGGCCTCCTTGCGGACACCGTGACGGACAGCGCAGGCGTCGACGAGGACGATGGTCTCGTCCCGCGACTGCTCGACGAGCTTGACGATCTCATCGAGCACAAACTCCTCCGTCTCGTGGTCGTTCTCTGGCGGCTCGACGCTGAGAGGCGTCCTAAGGCGGGAGCCAGAAATCCGCTCGTACGCCAAATCAGTGGGGATACCGAGGTACGCCGGTCGTGCCTGACGTCGAACATCAATCTATAACGCCTACGCCAGACGTCTTTGACGATGCTAACCTTTACAAGACATTGTGTGAGGACGCGGTCGATCTCGGCCGCGGCGGTGTCTTTCGAGGTGAGGGAGGCCTGAGCGATGGTGAATTGTTCTGATGCGATGTAGTACGCGTCATATCTGTATTAACGTTAGCATACAGTGAGGTACGAGAATACTGTTGGACACGTACCGGCCATCTCCAAGGGTGTGGTGGAGCATGGGCTTCGCTTGCTGCTGAGCCGTGCTAGGAACACCGACGATGTGGAGGACAGGGACGTGTTCCGAGAACGCTGGGTAGACACGAGCGTTAGCCACGACTAATCGGGCATAGACAGGCAACTTTATTCTCACCTCCCGCGATACCGTTCATGGCGCTCAGTTCACCAACACCGAACCTGAATAAATCTTGAGAGGACGGCCGGAGAAAGCGAGGCGTACAACGTACGTAGTGAGGAGCACGCCGAGCGTGCCTTCGTTGACTCGCGCGTAGCCGTCAGCGGCGTACGCAGCGTTGAGTTCATTGCTGAAGGCAGGCGTTTAGCCGATCGGGCCCTTATCTCGCGCCCATACAAACAGCGAGCTCACCAGTCGCCGACCCAGTCGATCTTCGGGTGGTCCTCGACGAAATCCTAAGAAGCAAGCCGCGTACCAATTAGCCGATGCGCGCGACGCGCCTACCGCGCGCAACCGAGGAAACGATGACGCACGAGGAAACCTGCACGGCAATGAGATAGCCCAGTCAGGACGAGATCGCGCGGGTGCAATAGGCATCACTCACCGAGGTTGAAGTCTCCGGGGACGCCAAACATTTTCTGGAGGGGAACGCGGCGCGATCAGCTTTGGGACTCGACAGGGGCGCGACGAGGGCAGCACTTACGGTGACGCCGAGCTGGACGAGCCGCTCGATGAGGTACTGGCCGACGAACATAGAGTCATCGGAGCCTGCGCCGCCCTTGACGGTCTGCAGCTCATGGCGGAGCTGCGCGACCTCGGCTTGAAGGGACGCGACGGCCTTGGTGGTCTGCATCTTCTGTGCGATCTAGAGATCTGAAGATGAGGTGTGTAGTAGAGGAGCTGGTTGTGTGCTTGAGTTGGTTGGTGGTGAGGAGGGCGAGGAGGGCGCAGCGGAACGCTTATATACTAGGCTGGATCGGGCGCGACAGGCGTGTGGACGGAAGAGATGGGAGGGACGGGGAGGCGCACGGTGCGGGTCGATCGGACGGACGGGGAACGAGGACGGCGAGTGCGGGACTAGAACCGGGCAGGGCACACCCGCGGCCTGGGTGGGGTCCACTCGCCCGACGCTCCGACACATCTCAGCGAGCCCCCCCGCCCCCCGTCCTCCCAAGCACCATGACCTCCTCGATGACGTCTTCTCCTGCCCCTGCCCAATCAGCGGCCTTCCCGCCGTTCCATCCGCCCGTTCTATCCATCGACCCCAGCCTGCTTTGCCCTCGTCCTACCGCCGCCTCGCGCAGGGTCCTCCGTCCCCCGTCCGGTGTCAGACGCAGACGCGAAGATACGAGCCCGCGGCGGGATTATGGCGAGACTGCCACCCCTCGATCCAGCACGCCTTCGCGAGCCTCCGACCTTCTGGGCCCTCCGATATCGATGCACCAGTCTGGGCTCGGAGCGACGAGACCAGCAGTGCCACCCGCAACGCCGCCCGGTCTGGGCCTCGCCCATCCCAAAACCAAATTCTCAGCGCTCTCCCCACTTGACGCCCTCGCCCAATCAGAGTGACACATCCGCGTCCCTCGTGCGTTCCTTCCCGAGTCGTCCAACGCACGCAAGAAAGTACAGCACCGGTCCCCAAGGATGGAAACGGGCACCGCCTCGTGGCAACCAGGACCGGTCTCAGCCGGCACCCGGGCGACCTCGAGTGCGCTTTCGCCCGCAGAACTCAACGTTTAGAGATGATCATGACTGCCCGACTGCGGGCAAGAAGAATACAGATGCGAGCATGATGCGGGGGCGATCGATTGAGAGCGGAAGCCTAGCTAGCGTCGTGAGAGGTCGTGCAGCGTGATAGCGGAGAAGCCTATGTAAGTGCTACGAGAAGTCATACTTCGGCGAAGAACGATGGATGTGGCACAATAGACGGGGTAGGCGTAAGTAAGCAAACATCATCTGCTGTCCGGGTATAGCAGAAAGACAGGTAAACGGGCCCGCGTCGGGGCGAAACGGTCCTTGTGGTAAGTACTGACGAGCAAGAGTAATGGCGGCCGATAGCGATGACGACGGTGGTGGAATGCGTCGGCCGTTCTAAGTCCGGGAGAGATAAAAAAAGGTGCTCGGGCGTACGATCTGCGATTAGGGCCGCCGGGGCTGCAGAGCAAGGACGCTTGCCCGCCCGGGTGCGACGCGACGTCCCGGGCGAGCTGTCTATGTTGATAATGATAGTGCGAACGAGGCGACGAGCAGTGCTGCGGAGAGGAGCCATGTCGGGCTCGACGGTGATGGTAGGGAGCCACTGTTCCAAGCCATGTTATGATCAGCCCCTGCACCTCGGAAATACGACGTAGCATGTGCGCACCTCGACTGTGCTGGCGGGGTCGCGGTGATCTTGATGGTGAGCACAGCAACCAAGCCGTCGACGGCGAGGACGCCGTCCCCGCCGACGGTCGACGCGTGGTTCAGCCCGTCTGTGTCATTTTGGAGAATGCCAGATAGGTAGAGCGCGTCTGTTTGGTAGGTGTAGTTGCCGAATGATGTTGACCCAGAGTAGGTCGTGCCATTTGTGAGGTTCAGCGTCGGGATTAACGATGATTGTGCTGTCGCGTTCCCGACGAGCCAGTCACTGTAACAAAGTTAGCGATGAGCGACGGTTCGCGCATGATGCTCCACGGGCGTTACTGACCGACCAAGGTTGTACCTGAAATTTTGTGTCAGTACAGGATTCAGGAGCATGAATAGAATACAAACGCTCACCCATTGAACACAATATCATGGCCAACTAAGAATAGCCCTCTATGAATACACACGACCCCATATCACCGCAAACGAAAATACGCACACTGGATGGGCTTCTCGTATGAAGTAGCCAGGAAATATGCCCCGCTAGCAAACCCAGGTCAGCCGGGCCAGGTCACAAGGCGGGACCAGACCGTGCACCATACCTATCTGCGTTGTCTCCGTCCTGGACCCAGTACCGGAAGTGGTTGCCACCCTTGATGGTCTCTTGGCACGTCCCCAGCTGGGGGTCGCCGTAATCCCACCGAAGCTCAGACGTCTCGTTCTCTGCCCCAAGGAAACGCGCGAACGCACGGCAAGTCAGCGGCGCCGCACGGGCCAAATTAGACCGCCTCACGTACTCGTGCCATTTCCGTCGCCAAGATTGGCCGTTTGAGCGTCGCCGGCGTGCTGCCCCAAACATTCGGACGCAAAGCCGACGGACCTGTGCGCACAACCCCCGAACCGGGATTCGTTGAGCATTCTGCCCTGCCCTGCGCCGCCCCCGACACCGCGAGAGACGGCGAGTCGCCTCGGGGGAAGAGTACTCACAACATGTAATTCCTGAAGCCGCCATTCTCCTCCGAGTCGACGAGGACGGCCTCGTCCGAATTGCCGGAGATGATCACGTTGAGCGGCTCTCCAAGCCCCCCAGTATTGGGCGCCACCTGTGTGCGCAGGCAGAGGTTGAGTTCGCAGCTCGACGTGCTCGCCCGGACGCCCGAGAGCGCGCGTGGGCGCCGGGGTGAGGTAAGGGTGTCAAGAGAGATCGGCACGCACCGTGAGCATCTTGCCCCCGCTGTCGGTTGGGTCGTAGAAGCCTGCGGCGGGGACGGAGCGGCGCCGCCAGAGCGGGCTGGGTGTCCGGACTTGGTGGGGGTCGAGCGAGAGCGCGAGGGCGGGCGCGCAGAGGAGGAGCACGGTGAGGGCGGCGGCCGTTGCGCTCGCCGGTCTTGTTGGTGACGACGACGAAGAAGCCATGTTGGTTGACAAGCACGGGGGTGGGGGAAGAGTCGGGGGTGCGTGCGGGTGCGTAGGGTGTGTGTGGTGAAGGAAGGAGAGGGCGCAAAGGAGGGTGAAGTAGGCGTCGACGGAGCGGGAAGCGGTAAGAGGGAGACCGCTCGGCAGGACGCTCTCTCAAGAGCAAGCGAGAGAAGCGAGAGCTTGCACGATGCCGGATCGGGCACCGCACCCGCCATGCGCCCCTTACGTCAGCACAATTAATAGAACAACCCCCCGACCTCATGCGTGCCGCGCCCAGGCGCCCGCCTCGGCTCTCCTCTCCGCCCCCCTCGCGCACCACCTCCTCCCCGCCAGCGGCGCCGCGCGATGTCATAGCGGCCCACGTCGTGTTCTAATCTATGCGCTACGCGGTCACTGCAAGGCTATCGGACGCCCTTGCGCCCCGCGCACCTGCTCGCGCGGGGCGAACGGATCCCTGAGGCCGCCATCCGCAGCGCCGCCGCTTCCCGAGGCCAAACGCGTCTCGCTGCGCCCCGCGCGCAGCCGCTCCCCACGCTCCCTGACGCCTTCTATTCTCCGGCGTGGAGGATTTACCACAATGCGCTGTACCGCCCCCGACGTCGACGGCGTGCCGGCTGAAGGAACGGGCGTGGTGGATGGGTATGCGTTGGGCGGCATGGCGTACGCGGGCACGAAGACAAGGGCAGGCGCCGCTGGGCGTACGTACGCCGTTTCGAGGTGCGCGGGGGATACAACGTGCACAGCTTGCTGGCTATTTTCTGGGGAACAATGCGAGGGCCTTGGGGGGAGTAACCGACGAGGTCGTACCGTTCGTTGTTCCTGATCGCCTAGCCCCAAGACCGCCCTCAGCTTCTCGACTCGAACCGAAATACGACGCCCATGCGTGGCGCCATGTCCGCCGCGCGAGCCGCCGCGTCGTTGCTTATTCTTGGCCCAGAGCGCGCTTTCCTCTCGGCGACCTTGTCTGGCTTTTCATGTGTCCCGACGGTCGACGTCGTTGTCGTCATGCCACGCCGCGCAGCGAACTCGTGGTTCGAGGCGCCACGTATAATGACAATGAGGACGGAGACGAGGACCGCGCCTGCTGTGGTATGTCGTCCGACAAGTACGGCGCCGGAACCTGTGCAGGGACAAAAGGTAGAGGGGACTCGGTGAGAATGGCCGAGATGTGCGCGTTCAGAGCCGTGTTGACGATTCTTGTTTCTAGGATGCGAGAGTTTGGGCACGGCGCACGAGGGCGTTGGAAGCAGTTATCAATATATATGCGGTCGCTACGTGACTCGTGCTATCCCCAGGATCCGATGCTGCGTGGGGGCGTCTTTCACGACAGGGCGCAGGCGGGACCGCAGACACAGCGTCTGAGCGAAAAGCGTACAAGTGTACCGCGCCCACTGTGCCCACCGTGTGCGCGTCGTTCAAAGTCATCCGGGGTGCGAAGGACTTCCGCGAGGCTCTGAGACCCTACCTTTCGCTGTTCATCGACGACCCCACCGGTTGCCTGTGTACTCGCCATACACCGTGCATCGCCGCAGGTTCCTTCTTCACCTTTGTGTTCTGAGCGCGGTAAGGCCTGCTGCACCCGATGTTGGTGGGCTTCTGGGCTGGGGGCTCACAGGAGATACTGTGTTGTACCTTTCGTACCTCTATTTGAACTTACCGGGGACTGTGAGGCAGTCAACCCGGTTCCCCGCTTCACGTGATCGTCCTGCCAGTGGACTCTTCGCATCGCCCTTGTCCTGCGTAAGTCACCCTACGCAGACGTTAGCTTGCCTTGTTTGACTGACCGGACCGCTAGACAGACGCGTTATACAAAATCGGCGCTTCTGCGCAGCGGGAAGCCCGAGGCCGGAAGTTTGAAGCACCCTCGCCGACGATGGGTGTGAGAGTGAGCAGGCAAACCCCCGAGACTGGGAGTTGGAGGCGGTGCGTATCTCTGCTACTGCATCCTAGATATCGAACTCCACTGATGCTTGCGGTGATGTAAGACCTTGTGAGAGTATGGGGAGTAAAACCTAAGAGCAACCTCTTGCGCAGTCTCGAAGTGTCAAGTAGCCGTCACGCGATTGAACTACGCACAGGTCGCGTGGAGGTTGCCGTTCTACTCAACGAAGTGGGCTACTCATGGGAGAATTGACAGCTAACGATCGGCGCAAGCCATGCAGAATGTCGACAGAACAAGCAACTGACCGCACCAACTCTGGACGTTGAAACTCCAAGCCTCGGGCTGGAAACTAGAGCTGGAAAAACCAATTCAATTGAACGAGCGCGGCGTGCAGACATGTGAACTCTTCCTCCTATCGTACGTACCTGGATCCTCTAATCAGTCACATCGTTCATGTTCACGTTCATCACGGGCCCAGCCTTTGCCTCACCACCGCTTCTGCGCCCGACCGCAGCTTCGCATTTCGCCGATCTGCAAACCATAAAGCACCCCCATTGCGAATGGAACGGTCCTTCGCCAGCCAGCCTCCCTTCCTACATCAACATCGCACATTTTCCCGCAAGCCAGCCCATTCCTACCTGTAATATGGCCGTCGTTGCAAGCGTCCCTGCCGGTTCCATCGACACGTCGCTCGGTGACCCCAACACGGACTATACGACCTTCAGCGTAGAACTGTGGCTTGACGCGAATGGGCCCAAGGTGGAGGTCGCGCAGGGGGCCATGCTGATCGGGCTTATGCTCGGGTGCCTGTGCGTACCATCCGGTCGAATCGATCTGTCTTCAGCGGCGGGGATAGACGATCACGGGGCTTTTTACGCTGTGGATGCTTACCCGCCCCTACAGCTCCTTCGGCCTGATGTTGGGCAAGGCAGCCTCCTACTTCCGCGCAAACAGAGCCGATGGCGTCTGGGTTAAACACACGGCAAGCCTCTAGTTCATATAGTCTACTAGCTCTAGCAACGGCTGACTCGCGCTATAGGTCTTATTTTTGATGTACGCGACATTTACTCTACGCCGTCATGGGTGGACATTGATAGTCGCCACAGTGTTCTCAACTTCGCTCAACTGGTTGCGACTTTCCAGGCTGCTTATCACCTCGCCGTCATCGCCGCTGGCGACTTCTTCGCCATCGTTCGGAATGAATGGTGAGCGTCCATCATCTCTTTTAGTGGGTAGCGGAACGTTGACATCGCCCGCTACAGGAGCGTGATCGTAAGGATCTTCAACTTCTGCCGGTGGCCTCTGTGAGCTGACATCCCGGGAAATGTGCAGCTCCAGGTCGGGTTCGCCGTAAGTGGCTCGATGCCCGTTCTTGAGAAAGTGAGAAGTTCTCACACCTCCTTCTAGACCACAGCCGCCGCCGTCGTGCAGAGGTGGGTGTTAAATAACACACACCATTGGCCGAAGTTCACGCCTACCGCAGCTACTTCGCATTCCGGCTTTATACAGGTGAGTGATATTTTTGTGCCAGTGACGGCCAGACGCTCATAAATGAACGTTCATCAGCTCGACGCAGCCGGTTCTTCTTGATGGCTTTGGTACGCCACGATGTACACACGTCATTGCGCGGGCGAGAACTGATCTTGTATGCTCCGCCGTCCGTAGCTGCTGGGGATCACCGTTGAGATGGGTAGGCTGTGCTCCGTCATTGCAACTTGCGATTCCCATGCACTAACACTCGCGATGAACTGCAATAGTTCTTGCCTGGTGTGAGTGCTATACGCTACTTATAGGGGAAGTTCACTAAAGATCTTCTCTAGATTCCGTCGGATTTATGTGCGCCCTACCCCGCCATCGCTTCACCCTATCCACCCCTTGATGAAACTACAATACAGGTTCCATGCGCCTTGGTTTGTGCTCGAGGTCAATGGGGAGATTACTCAGCCGGTACGCTTCCTGAACACTGTTCAGTCTCTTCCCACACTCACCTAGGCGGTGAACCGCATAGTGGTCTTTGACACCAATGTTCGCGGTCTCTGCGGTTCTCAATGCTGTCATCGCCGTGGCCGTATACGTCTACCTCCCCAAGCCGTACGTTCTATTACGCTTGCCCCTCAACCCCGATTCTAAACCCTCTTACCCGTCGCAGCTACGTCCGCCGCTCGGTCATGAATGAGCTCGAATACTGGGCGGTCCAGAGCCTATTCGGCTGCGCGTCAGTGCTGCACTCTTCCATGTGTTATCCTTGCATCTTATCGTCTCCGCATTAATTTGCCGCAGGCTTATTTCCGCCCTCAACGCCGGCATCGTGGCCAGGATGGGCGTCACTAGGATCTGGCTTCCCGGCACGTTCGCCCTCGGTAATCGTGCGTACTCCCACTCGTGTATCATCTACGTCCAGATCTGACCCGGCCTAATTCTGGGCTACCCCCTTGCAGTGTACACCCTCAGTGTTATTCTAAGGTGAGCGCTACGGTAGCTGTGGCCCACATGCACACAGACCCCTCACCGCCCCTTCTCCTGCAGCCTCCGTGCAGCCTCTCGCCCCCCGTCCGCCCTGTACACCGTTCCCGCGCCCGTAGTCATCCCGCCCACCTTCTACCCCGCCCCCCCCNNCTCCCCCGCCCCCGCCTGTACCCACATCTATACTAGTCCCCCCTGCCCCTGCGCCGCGGCCCTGTTGATGCCGCCTCCGGAGCTCCACCGCTCGGTGTCGGACCACGCGTCGACGGCGACGATGCTGAACGGCAACGTAGACTTGGAGCTCGAGAAGGACTTGGCCAAGGCAGAGAAGATCAAGGAGGCCGAGATGGGCGCTGCCCATGAGGTGCGTCCGGACGCCCGCTCTGAACCTTCGGCCTTCGAATGGGGACATCGGAGCGATGTACTTACTGACGCGCGGCTTGCACGCCAGGGCGCGGGCGACTACCCTCCCGAATACGCTGGCAGCGAGCGCAGCCGGTACTCGGCCGGTTACAACACGAAGGGCATGGTGCGTCACCGACGTCTCTGAGTGGACGCATAGCGGATGGCTGATTAACACTGACGCTCCGGGGCGATGCTCAGGTCTGATTGCCCACCTCACGCAGCAGTTTTAGGTTTCGTTTGTTCGGCTTGACTGGTCACAGGTGTTCTCGATGCGTGTAGCGAGACGCGTAAAGTGGAGGTTGGTGGGGTTTCCGGGTCGGGGGATGACTCAGACGAACGTCGCGGTGCGGTTGTCAGATTTGGATATTTGTGCGTATACAGGTATCGTGCTGCACTGAACGTTGCTAGGGTGTAGGTTCGCTTGTGTCTTGTTGTGTCAAGGTTCGTCGGATCTATGTATGTATGAAGTGGGAGAGACTAGTCTAAATATGATAGTTGCGAGCCTTTTTGTGTACATAGTAGACAGGCGTATATCAGGACTGCTCTGTCCACTGTAGCTTGGAGCGCGATATCCACACCCCAACCTTACGTGCTTGATGAACACCGGGTATGGAAGACGGAAAGTCCACCGAGGCTGCGCAGGCGGCGGCACGCAGCAGACGGCTTGGAACCGAACCCGCCACGGCGATTCGCCGTCTAAATAGAAGCGGTCGTGGGGCTACGGCGGTCTTCCCTTCTGCAGCGAAGTCACACAACCCGGCTCTCGTGAGAGGGCCGTCGTTAGGAACATCGTGAATTACCCGTAGATAGTGTCCGGCACCCCCGGGAGACCTGGAACCGCTGAGGCTTGGAGGCGGTGGTGGGATACTTGGAAAACGTTGAAAGACGCGGTCGTGCGATAGCATGCGCATGTCATCCTCGCCGTGGACCTCGCTAGGTCCATCATGTTTCCGGAGGGTCGCGCAGCAGTGATGGAGAGGGAAGATGATGAGAGGTGGAAGAAGGCCCGTTGTCCGTGTGAAGTCTTGGAGATCGAATCTGAGATTGTTTACATGAGGCGCCGGTGGGATTACCAGAATTTGAAGCCAGATTTTCGGGCTCTAAGCAGCAACATAGGCACCATCAACTTCATTCCGCTCCCGCTCGAGGCTCCGAAAGCTGGGGCACACAGGCGAGCGACCACCGGCAAGGTGAGCGACGGAGAACGGGGCGAGGAAGAAAGCTTCCGCGATGGTCACCACCGCCGCGGCCGCGAGGCTGAAGCTCTGAACGCCGCTGGGATACCGGCGTCGCCTGACCAAGACGGGCGGGGGAGACTAGCCCCCTCTATCGGAGGCCATCGGTCACTGTCACTATCTGCCTTCTAGGTCCCGTCATGACACGGACGCACGGGCGCGCTGCACAGGCCATAAGACGCGACGCCCCGCGGGTCGCGTTTCTCGTTCGGCCCTCGTCCTGAACGCCCCTCCCCCAGCTGGTGCTCAGTGCCCTGCGCCGTTCCCCTCCCCTCTTCCTGCACGCCCATTATGTCCGCTGTCGTCGACGGGTTCACCTCCACCCCCCGCGCGTCTGCAACCCAGAGCGCCATCGGAAGTACCTCGTTGTTCACAACAACCACGACCTCTTCCGGCTTTTACTGGTCCTACATTGGCCCCACCCATATGACGGGGACCCTCCCTCCCGGTTGGGGCCCTGTGGTCACCTCGACTCCTCAGTCTGATTCTGCCTCTCTTGCCGCCCTCGCCGCCACACACGCCGGTCTGGTCAGCGACTTGCGGATTGCTTTGGGTGCACTCCAGATTGGCCTTGTTTTCGCTTGCATGTGCGTAAACACAAATTCTCCAAGACTCCCTCGCGCGTCCGCGTGTTGATGTTTCTCCTCTAGCACATTCGGTATTGTGGTGACGAGGGCGGCGGCCTACTTCCGCTCTCGGCCATCGGATGGTATCATGACTAGGGCAACTGTACGTGACTTCTAGTGCATTCGCCACCTGTGTCTGACCCTGTGTTGCAGGTGGCTGGACTGGTGTATGTAATTCCGATACCCCACATAATACGTGACGCCAATCCGATACTGGTGGCAGGTTCTTTAATCTGGTTCAGATCATCGCCACCGTCCACGCCGTCTTCACGGCCGTCGTCCCTGACTTCGGTGACCTGTATGACCTCATCGCCAAGAAGCAGTGGTAAGACGCATCGTCTCTCTCATTCGTCGACCTACTGAATGTCTTGTTTAGGAGTGTCATGGTAGGTCGTCCGGCGTTACACCAGGTTATCTTTTGGGTCTCACGAGTTCATGCCTGCATTCCAGCTCCAAATTGGCTTTTTGGTGAGGGATCCCGCTTATTCTTCATCCAACTATGTCTCACCCTTCGTCCCAGACTATTGCTGCTACCATTGCTCAGACGTAAGATTTCCACAAAACGCCGTCATGCGCTATGCTAATATGCACGACACAGATTCTTTGCTTGCCGGCTTCACTTCGGTAAGGAGCGCCTGGAGTGCGACTTTGGATACAACACTCATCGTACATTTACACGCTGCAGTCAAGCGCAACTACTTCCTCACCCTAGCTATTGTACGTTATGACGTTGTACTGTCCAC
This sequence comes from Porogramme epimiltina, assembly GCA_900155495.1. Lineage (NCBI taxonomy): Eukaryota > Fungi > Basidiomycota > Agaricomycetes > Polyporales > Polyporaceae > Porogramme > Porogramme epimiltina. The sequence continues at coordinate 52,540 of FTLJ01000219.1, forward strand.
CCGTTGCGATTGGCTGATAATTGCTTCGCCACCAGCTGCTTTTTACCGGCGTGCAGTTTGGTGAGGCCAAAGAATCCGTTTTTGCGTACGCCTCGCGCTGACCTGCGTTTCCTTAGTATTCTCTTGGGGTAAGTCAAACCATGCGAGTTGTGATATCGGTGCTTAGCGTCTCTTCGCCAAACCCTAGTTGCTGTTGGCTTGATGTTAGTGTCATTAAGCTCATTATATTCGAAGACACAATTGACGTCTAATTCCACGTAGGTTCGAGCAGGGCTACATCAAGGTGTTCCTCACGAACACTGAAAACAAGGTCCGTGCTCCACGCTTTACACCATTCTGAACTTAGGGTAACACCTTTTCTTTTTGTCAGTGGGCTTTGATCGCCACTTTCGCCGTTGCTGGTGGGATCAACCTTGTCATTGCTGCCGCCGCCTACCGATGGATTCAAAAGCCCTTCATGCTCCAAACGTTAGTATTGCTTCGTTCCTGTCGCTACTCCCATTTATCAGATTTTCCTCCTGCATAGGCGTGGCCGCACGACGTTGATGAGCCAGGTCGAGTATTGGACTGTCAAGGGCTTGTTCGGCTGCGGGTGAGTAAAGCAGTGTGCTTCAAAAGTTGAATAACCAATGCTAATGATTACCTCCTTCTAGCGTGCTCTCGATCTTCGCTGCGATCGTCTCTGCCGTTATGAGCGTCTCTATGGTTTGGCTCGCGGCTGCGTTCTCCCTCGGCAACCGTAAGTTTCCGAATGCTAGCTATCCCGACCAATCATATTCACATCATAACCTACAGTGTACACTCTTAGTGTTCTCCTGAGGCACGTCACTACAAACCTTGGTCCAACGTATTAAACCTTACTGATAACTGTATTTGCTGTAGCTTGACCTCCCGCCCGGCCACTATCACGACCTTGAGCCTCACCGACAGCCGGCCTCACTCCGTCCCCGATCTCGCCCACCGCGTCTCGAACGCCACGCTCACCGAGTCCGATTCGGAGATGTGGCGCGACATGATCAAGGCGCAGATGAGCAAGGCCGCAGCCGACACCGCCGCTCCTCGTGTGCGTCATCTTTTTCGAACAGCATGAGGCATTGGGAGCTGACTTCGAGATGTTCGTACGTGCAGAGCCCCGATGTTGAGGTGCCCCCGCCCCCGCGGTATGTCCTAGACGAGAAGACGGGCTATGGTGTTGGCACAGGCCACTACGTCAACGACGGCGCTGTAAGTGGACGCTGCGGATAGATTCTGAGTGGTGCGATGTAACTGACGCGGTGCCAACAGGTTTAGATGCAGGCCTAGGCACCCTGTCACGCCTCCGGCCATCTCACCCTCCACCGGTTTAACGCTTTCACGAACGCACGAATCCCTGCCCCTGTTGTGAGTTTAGCTGGATGTAGGATTTGATGGGTACGGTCCAGCAGAATGGCCCCCGCGCATCTGTTCCTGAACTGGCCGAATCTCACCTCCTTGTATAATTGTTGTTTGTACGATATCATTGTATGGATGGATGGACGGACGGATGGAACCCCTTCAACTTGTGCAACTGTGAGAAGTTGCTTCGTTCTGCAAGGGCGTGCTGATGTGCTGGTTTGCAGGAGGCCTAAGGCGTCTGTCAGAACACATGGAGCTTTTCGCAATTTGAAGTAGGCACTGCGGGCATCGAGGCGCAGCGGCGCCTGTCCGCAGGCCCGAGTGTGTGTGTCGGACCGGGTCGTCCACAGCCCCCCTGCCGATGTCAGGCTCGAAGGCTCAAGGTTCGGTGACGGTGCTCTTTCTGGCAGCGGCCATTTAGGCCGCTGTGGGAGTGCGATACTATGCCCTGTGTAGGAGCTAACCTCGGCGGGGATATGGCACAGGTTCAACCGCGGCGATCAGTCCTTTGGACACTATGCGCGAAAGCCCGTTAGAACCGGGGTCCTTAGGCCAAAGCAAGTGATCCACTGCCCCAGCCCACAATCCTCACTCGTCCAGATTGTGTCCTCCCGACACCCAGTAGATCGATGTACCATTATGGGTAAAGCACTTGCTGCACAAGGCAGCCCAACATCAGGAACTCCTACCGCGCAGTTAGAGTTCAAGAACAGGCCTGCCACAATCATCATTTTCACCTCAACCTCACCGCTCGTATCGTCATTCATTCACCATCTATCTCTCCGCTATATGACCGAGGCCGAGCCTTTCCAACACGCCCGTCTGACCTGGCCGCATACCTCCGGCCATCCGCAGCAGATCATGAGGCCAAGGTAATATGAGGAGGGTGCATAAAGCGTTCGTGGACTCAACGTCTCGGCTCCGCACTCTACCCCCGGGTGGTTTCCCCGTGCCGCTTGCACCCCGCCAAGAGTCCCAAGTCATGACCAGCCTCAGCCCTACGCCTAGCTTCTTCACCACCACCACCTCGTTCGCCACGGGCACCGTCGCGCCGACGGGTTCGTTCTTTACCACCGTGACCGGGGTAGCGGCGGCCTCGTCGTCGCCCATCTACGACAGCTCGACGGACGACGCCACCGCGCTCTCGGACCTGCTCGCAACGTACACGAGCCTGATTAGCAGCCTGAGGATTGCGCTGGGGGCGCTGGTGTTCGGGCTGGTATTTGCGTCCCTGTACGTCGTAGCTTCCTCGACTGCGGAAATATCCGGTTGCATTGACCCATGCCTTTGGCGCGATGCAGGACGTATGGGGCGGTAATCACCAGGGCCTCGAGCTACTTCCGCTCGAGGACTGGGGACAGCTGGGTGCTCAAAGGAACTGTGAGTCCGCATTCGCACGCTACCTACCTTCCTTGAGATCTTACTGAACATTGTCGTAGGTGGGGAGTCTAGTGTGCGCGTTTGCCGAGGTTTCTGGACTCACCCCGAGCGGCTAATGACGGTTCTATCCTTACACCACAGCCTCGTGAACACGGTGCAGCTCATCGCCACCATCCACGCCGCGTACACCGCGATTGTCCCAGACTTTGGCGATTTCTATGGGTTGATCGGCAAGAATGAATGGCGAGTATAGACCCTATTCACACCCCACCTGCTGCATGCTCACCAGAAATGCGTCCAACACAGGAGCGTCATGGTAAGCTTTCTGACTGGCCGCGTCCAAGCCTGTACTGTTAAGCTCTTTCTAACCACTGTACCCATATCATTAGATTCAGATTGGGCTTGTGGTGAGCCGCTTTTCACTCTTGGTCTTGGACCTAGCAACACAGGCCTCATTCACGATTGCAGACTCTTGCAGCTTCGGTAGCTCAAGCGTAAGTCTCGCACATGGGTGAACATATTCGTATTGTTCTTACAATCCGAAATAGCTTCTTTGCCCTCAGACTCTACGCAGGTAAGTGCTCGCAGTAGATGTATTGCTCTATCTCCAATAGTCTGACCTGTCGAACGTAGTAAAGAGGAACCGGATCCTTTCCATGGCCTCCGTATGCCCCTGCTATTTATTACTCATGCGCGTCGTCCTAACTAGTTATCCGTTGTCTTCTTTAGTTGCACTTTACAACCATACAGTTTGGTAAGCCCCCCTAGCAAGCGTAAGCTACGGTATCTGACTGAACTCTTCCTACCAGTTCTCTCGTGGGGTGAGCCATAATCTGTACCTGGTGTAAAGCGTCAAAGTTTACCTTGTCTCGGGACTTCAGTTGCCGTGGGGATTTTGTAGGTGTAATGTCTAGGTGGTTATCCACGGCCAATGACTGAATGCGACCTATTTATGCAGGTTCAATCAAGGCTACATAAATGTGTTCCTAAGAGAGACCGAGGACGAAGTACGTAGATCGTCGAACTTTATATACACTTCACAGCCGTCTATAGTGACGGGCTAACTCCTTGCTTCAGTGGGCTCTTGTCACGACTCTGGGTATCGCCGCAGGCATCAATACCATCTTGGCCGTTGTGTCCTATATCTGGGTCCAAAGGCCATGCGTACTTCAAAGGTATGCACTCATCTTACAAGCTGCTATCGCATGTTCTCATCGTGATATCGCAAAGGTACGGCCGCGCGACCTTTGCAGACGAACTTGAGTATTGGACCATCAAGAGTCTGTTTGGTTGCGCGTGGGTGTCATCGTCTTTTAGCTTTCTATGTCCGATTTCTTACTCTGTTTGCATTCTAGAATCCTCTCCATGCTCGCTGCCATACTCGCGTCGGTGATGAGCACTTCCATGGTCTGGCTCGCAATCTCATTCTCCCTTGGAAATCGTACGCACCCCTCGTCCGCACGACTTGCGGCCCTAATGCTAACGATACTACTACCCCTTTCAGTATACACCATCAGCGTACTTCTGAGGTTAGTCCTCACGTTCACATCGACACACATTCCCGAGATGACCCATAACCCGGCGGCCCCTCCCACAGCCTGAAGTCCCGCCCGCTCGCCACGCCCGCCCCATCCCGCTGGGCCATGCCCACGATGGCCCCCGTTCTGCCCCCGGCCTCTCCGCCCCGCTCGTCGGTGGCGACGCTCACGAACTCCGACTCGGACGAGCTGTGGCGGGACATCTCCAAGGCACACTTGTCGAAGGCCGCGGCCGAGATCCTCCCTCAGGTGCGTCACCATCCCTCCTCCCTTGAGTAGCCCGCACTGGCAGGCATGAGAGGCTGACGATTCGCCCGTCGTAGGACACCGGTATTGAGGGCCCACCGCCCCCGCACTATTACCTGGATGAGAAAGCTCTGGGGTACCACACTCATGATAATGCGGTAAGTCATCGATATCATCTGCATTGGCACCCCGGAGGGTACAAAATGTCTCACATTCGTGCCGAAGGTTTGACAAGGTTTGAAGCTCCTACAACGTTTCCTACCGTGCACACTGGACCTGGAGGCTGGGCGGTATGTTCACAGACTAGGCCCGGCACCCCCTAAGTCCTTGTATTTCCAAATGGCGATGTGTTCGGGTTCGCCTCGTTCTCGAAGACGTACTCTCGATGGTTTATTGATCGGGGAATCTTTGTTCGACTCCTTATGTATTAGTTACGGTGGTGATAGCGAAGCGCGCGAATCCTTGACGTTGAATAAAATCGTTCTCAGAAGTGTCGTTGACTAGCCTGCGCGCGGCAGGAGATGTGCTCTCAAAGCGGTCCGAAACCATGCAGCATTCTGAGGGTGTCAATCACATGTACATTGGATAGAACTGAGCAGTGGGTGGGGACGTTCGAGGCGGTGTAGGAGCGATGCGTGCTACGAAAGAAACTGGACGACGGCTGTGGGAAAATGTATATGCATGCATGAACACAGCGGGGTGCCATACAAGGAGTGCAGGGGACAGAAACAACGCGATCGGGCGGGGGAGAGACGGAACATTGATACAACGGTACGAGGGCCAAACCACGAGAAGAGATCGCAAATGTTCCAACGGCGAGCGGGAATCGCAAGGACGTACACGAACGGGAATCGAAGGGAGGAATGCAACCGCTGGTACGTGTAGTACTACTGTTGCCAAGCCCAAATGGACATACATTGAACAGTGGACAACTAGGAGCTGGGCACGGAGGGGGGAAAGGTGAAAGTCGGATTTTGCAGCCGCGAAATTCGCCCTCCGCGCTGGGTTGCGAAAGTCTTACGGCAGATGAGTGAGTGGACCTTACATCGCTTGCCGCGGCATTGGTCGATATTTGACATTCGGGGGTTGTATTCGCGAGAGGCGAGGGCGACGAACACCGCACAGGGGTATTCGAACGAGGACGGGGGGTATGTATGCGTATCGATACATTGAATTCTTTTCTCTTTTCTCCAGTTCTTCTCTGTTGTAGAATGCGTACAATGGCGGGGGGGACGACCGAGGGGGAGGCGATGTGAGGATAGAACATGTGACGGGGCGCGGGAAGGGGGCAGGGTGTACAACACGGATGAGCGTCGAGAAGGGCTTCTATGGGCGTCGGCCGGAACGTTACGCAACTGCTCCGACCCGACGTGATCCTCTCTAAAGTGCGGACATAGTGCAAGAACAGGTGCGGATGGGTGAGTCACGGCGTGTCGGTCGGTAAGAGGGCCTACAGATAAGAGCATGTGGGCGGGGGCGGGGGCCGGGAGTCTATAGGGGACCTGGAGTCGTCGGGGAACAGGAACGCGCCAGCCGCCCTCGGGGGTCTTGAGGACAGGCACGCACGCCCCAGCGCAGGCGCAGGCGCGTCATGTCGGCTTGTAATAGATAGTCGTAATGTACTGCACATACTTCGTCAGCTTGGTAGCCTCCGAGCGCCTCGCGCCCGCACACACGAGTGGGCACAACAGCCGGGCACGCGCGAAGGAACGTACCTTCTTCCTGTACCGCGTCGTGTTCGCGACCGCGAGCACGCCGTTCCGGATCGCGCTCGTGCTCAGGTGGTGCAGCACGACGTGCGACGGCACCGGCAGCACGCTCGCGTCGTCCGACGTCCCCGGCCCGTCCCACGGCCGCCCCTGCACCGTGAGCGGCGGCGGCGTCGGCGGGCCCGCGGGCACCTGCGCGACCTCCGTCCCGCCCGCGGTCACCACCGGCAAGTGCTGCAGCCCCGCGCCCGCGCCCCCGATGCCGTCCTCGGCCGCGAGCTCGGCGGCGGTCATGCCGAGGGGCGTCGGCCGGCTCTCGCGCGCCCGCTCCCGCTCGCGTCGCTGTCTCTCGCGCTCGCGCCCACTGCGGCGGCGGTCACGGTCGCCCGCGCCGGCGGACGCGCTCGGGCCGGCCATCGCGGGTGGGCGGACGTTGAGGATGAGTTTGTCGAGGTGGCGGGGGAGCGCGGGCGCAGGCGGGATGTTGGGGGCGGGCACGCCGCTCGCGGACGAGGTGGGCGAGTCCGCGCACGCGAGGTAGTTCTCCTCCTCGGTCGCGGCGGCGATGAGCTCTGGCGGGATCTCGGTCGTCCACGCGGCGTCCTTGCCCTTGCCGCCGGTGTTGCCGCTGCCGGCCGCGGTCGAGTCAGACCAGAAGGAGTTGAACTGGTTCGGGTGCGTGTGGTGCGGGCTCGCAAGGGGCGTCGCGAGTTGCGTCTGTTGAGGGGAACTAGAAGTGTTCGGGGCGGAGACGGAGACGTAGTTGGCCAGGGAGCCGTTGCGGTCGTCGACGGCCCGGGAGTAGTCTTCGGAGAGCTTGATCTGTTCGTCGACGATGAACTTGAAGTGGTGCGTGCCCGGACGCAGGGGCACCATCGCCCACCACGACTGTGTCTGGGGACTGGGGGCGATGTCAGAGGGCAGGACATGTGACGGATGGCTTGACAGAACGCTGTAGGACAAGACGACAGGACTCACTCGAATTCCATGGGCTGCTTGCCCTGCCAGTTGTCGTGGCCCGCACGGATTAAGACAACCTTCTTCCCACCGTGCCTCCAAGTGATCTTGGTGTTGACGTTATCTGGCTTGTGGCCGCCATCTTCATCTAGGGCGAGCGGGATGGTGCTGTGGACGACCTCGGGTACGAACTCGGGCCTGAGGGGAACCTCCGTGCGGGGTGGGGAGTCCTGGGCGGCGGACTGGAGGGAGCGGGATGACGCAAAGGCGGAGAGGGACGACTTGTATCGGCTGCGGCCATCGACCATGCGGTCGATGCGCGCAGCCGACGGGAGGTTGTTTTGCGGGCGGAAGGTCTGTGGGGCAGGGTGGGCGGAGGTGGGGATAGGGATGGGGGACGAGGCGCGGGGGCGCCGCTGGGAGGGGTGGGGCGACGTGGAGGCGGGAGAGGAGGAGGTGAGGGTGAGGGACGCCAGATCGGGGAGCTCGAGGGATTTCTTCTTGCTACGGAGGGAGCGGTGTACCCTGTGGGAAGCGGAGGAGGGGTTGGGGCTGGTATGGCGGACGGGAGAGTGGGCGATGCGGGGTGCGGGGGAGTTGACGCGGGGGTTGGGGGTCTGTGGGTTGGAGGATGTGTTGCCCATGCTCGGCGGATGGCGCGGGCAATATGAGGGCGGGGACGGAGGGCAGAACGCGAACCAGGCGGACGATTGGGTGGGATCAGCGACGGGGGCGGTCGAGAAGCGCGGGCGAGGAGCGCGGTCACGCCAGGCGCACAAAAGGGGCACTCCGCTCCGTCAGGACCGTCTCCAGACTCCAGCTGCCGCTCGGGGCCGTTTCAGCCTGCAGCCCGGAGGAGAGGGCACCAGCCAGCGCCCCCAGTCAGTCCCTCTGCACGGCGCACACACAAATCGGGGGGATGCGCACCTCCGCTCCTGCTAGACCTGATCTCACAACCACCGTCAGATCGCCCAGATCCGGCCACAGACTGCTGCGATCGCCGCGCTCGATTCGCGCGCGCACGCGGGGAGGGCTCGGGGCTGGGGCTGGGGCGCACGCCGGGCGGGTGGGACGGACAATCCTCGACGCTGTCCTCCGTGAGGTCGGCGTGAACAGACAAAGACGGCGATCACCAGTCACTCACTCTGCCTCCCGAGGCGCCCCCGCCTCGCCCTCCCCACGCCGTCCACTCCCGCGCACCTGATTTCGACAAGTCCCTATCGGAGCCCGAACCGTCCACACTCCGATAGACCGGCCTTTCGTGCGCCCCCCGCGACCGTCTCCTCGTCAATGTTCTCCCGTCCTCCACTGACATCACGGCCTTCTTGCGCTCCCTCAATAGACTCCTGCATGTCCCGCGCGCCCTTCTGCACCAGACGAGTGCTCCAATGCGTGTAGCCGTCGTCCAGTTTGACCCGAAGGTACCTACAAGCGCCGCCAGCTTCCCCGATCGAATGCTTACTGATTAGAAAGTACGCCCCACTTTCCGCGATCACCACCGCTGTGTCAAGATCGGGCAAGTGCAAGAAAACATAGCAAAGGCGCACAAACTATGCGAACAGTCGGTACCATCCCATCATCAATTATCGTGAAAGTCATTCTTACGAGAATTACACAGGCTACAGCCAGGTTCGGTGGATCTCGTCTGCCTGCCTGAAATGATCTTCTCGGGTGCGCCTCCCAGCTGCACCTAGAAGCTCGGACGATGTACGTTAACCACCACCCGGCCTCCCAGGCTACGTCTTCCCCGACGCCGCGGCCATCTCGCCCTTCCTCGAGGAGCCCCGCACCGGCCCCACCTCCCGCTTCTGCGCCGCCCTCGCCGCCCGCCTCCGCTGCTACGTCGTCGGGGGCTACCCGGAGCGTCTCCCCGCGCACGAGGTGCACACTGCCGTGATCACAGACGAGGACACCGGCGCGCGCCGAGATGTAGAGCAAGTCGGCGCGAACGCCGCCGCGCTCTTCGGCCCCGACGGTTCGCCCGCGGGGCACTACCGTAAGACGAACCTCTACAAGACGGACATGACCTGGGCCCTTCCCGGTGCGCCGTCCCCGCCGCCTGCTCCCCGCTCGCCGGCCCCCGTCCTAACGCTCGCGCGCGCACAGGCACCGGCTTCGCAGCGTTCGCGCTGCCCCCACCGCTCGGCGCGCTCGCGCTCGCGATCTGCATGGACCTGAACCCGCAGCCGCCCGCGGTGTGGACGGACCTCGCGCACGGGCCGTACGAGCTCGCGGGTCACTGCGCGGGGCGGGGCGCGCGTGTGCTCGTCCTCCTCAACGCGTGGCTCGACTCGGGCGCGGACGCCGGCGCGCGCGTCGACTGGCAGACGGTGAACTATTGGGCGATGCGCCTCCAGCCACTGTGGGCCGCCTCCTCCGAGGAGGGCGAGGGCGACAGTGACAGCGACGATGAGGGGAGCGGCGACGAGGTTGACGAGGACGAGGTCGCGGCACTGGGGATTGCGGGGGAGGCCCGTGTCGACGGGGACGCGGGGCGCAGCCTCGGCGACGAAATCCTGGTTGTCATTTGCAACCGCTGCGGGGAGGAGAACGGTCTGTCCTTGGGATCGCCCTCCTCTGGAACAAAGTCGCTGACGCATTGTTTTTTCCAGGGACTACCTTTGCCGGCTCTTCATCGCTGTTTAGCCTCACGCCTGGATCTGGGCGTCCCAGACTACTGCATGTCATGGGGCGGCGGGAGGAAGGGCTCGCGGTGTGGACGTATCCGTCCGAGAAGTAGCCGTTAGGTTGCCCCTGCGCGATGTTGACATCTGATATTGACGGGATGGAGGGGTACAGTAAGGTACGGAACGGCAGAGCTTGACCTCAGCAAGACGTCAAGATCGTGGAACAGTGGCGGATGCATTTGTACAGTAGATTAGCGTTTTCAGGACGACGAGCATTGTTGAGGGCCACGGGTTGGTTGCGATAGTGCCTTCAATGGGCACCCTTTGAGTCCAGATAAGTACTAACGAGGACTTCCTACCCCGCGGCATCACGAGCTCCACATCAACCTCGGGGCCTTACAATTGACTGTGGGAACAACCTCTGCTGATCTTCCGAAAGGGACCGCGAGAGGGGAGAAGCCACGCCCACTTATCTCACAGTCCCATGTAAACGAAGGCGAGTGCTGCCGTCTTTGGGCCCGCTTCGCAGGCTTTCTAGACTCGCGCGGCATCCCCTGACTCCTCCGCGTTCGCATGCGCGCGCCGGATTAGGCCACGACCGAGCCACAGTCAGCGCGGACCCCGTCCGGGACGTCTAAACTTCTGTTTTGCGCGGGCCACCACGCACACGGTGCGCTGGGAGCGGCGGGTGCATTGCCAGCGAACACGGATACCCAACAGCGAGAACGTAATGATGGTACGGTAGCACTAACCGCCGCTGCCCCGCCCCTCCCCCTTCCCAGGGGCTACTTAGTTGGCGGAGGCGGCCAGGCTTTCGTGACATATGATCACCCGCCCTCGACGTCACCCCACCAGGCACGCCTGCGCACAAGACGCGCAGAGTCATCAGCCCTAGTCTGGGCGATTGGGCCCCCTCTAAAGGCACCACGTCGACGCTGCGAGCCCGCGGCTTTGAGACGTGATGATGGCGCCGCTGGCTAGCACGCTGGGACCGGCGAGCTGGGGGCCCTAAGCTGCAAAAGGCGTAATTCTCCTAGACGGCCACCCACCAGGGGGCAGGGCATGGCAGGGCAGAAGGAGGGTGCCGCTCCCCTCGAGACGTCACGCTATTTTTGCGTTGGACGAGTGCTTGCGGAACCTTGTCCGGGCCCTCGCGAGAGGGGCTGGGCCGCTGCCGCGATGGGCCCGCGGATAAGAGAGGGTGGGAAGTTTGACGGAAGCGTCGCGACGTGCAGCGAGCCAAGCCGTCCAGCTGCGCGCCCCCACCGCCGCTGCCACTCGCGCTAGGCTCGCTCTCGCGCCGGGCGTCGACGGGGTGGCGTGGGCGCATGGAAATCGCCGCCGGGGAAGGCGGGCACGTGGTGGCGCCGCACGACGTCATGGGGCTCTGCGGCAGGACGGCTCGGCTTCTGGCGGCACGGGCGCGCGGCGACGCTACTTGGCGGCTGCTCGTTACTGAACGCCATGGCATTAGTCGAGATCGGGCGGGTGCGGCGACCCCTTTTTCTGCGGGCGGACGAGCGGGGCCAGGGTCCGCCCGGGTGGTCGGGGTGGGTGGGGGTGGGATTACGTGGGACGGAGGGACACCGTGAAGGCGTTGAAGGCTGACAGGTGGTGATAGAAGCGCGAGTTGCGGGTGCACGCGGCACCACGAGCCTGCGCGGATGCTGTGCTTGCGCCTCTCCCGCCCCACCGGGAGCGTCCGCAGTATAGCGCGAGGCAGGCGCGATATCTGGCTGAAATTGCCCGGATACCGCGCGCGCTATTCCCTAAGAGCCGCCGAGGTGCCGTGGGCTGAAACCTTGAAGGCGGACGGATCCAGCCCTGAAGGCGTCTGGATAATCCGGAGGAGGGGAGAAAGGTAACCATATATGGAAATAAGATCGCCCAAAGTGGGGCTGGCGGCGGCGTTGAGTAGAGTCCCCAACGTGGCGAATCGGGATGTCGCATCGCGTCGATGCAGATGGGAGAGAGAGAACAGGACGGCTGTGCGAGGGGCGCGGAGGGGGAGATGGGGTGGGAGATGGGGGAGGCGATGTCGACGAGGGCGAGCCGAGCGAGACGTAAGCATGCCTTATTCCTTGGTGGAGGAAGTATGACAACCGTTTCGGCTGACAGCGCTGATAGATGTACGGAGGGACGGGGCAGGAAGGTGCCGCCGAGCAGTGCTGGACATTGTTGCACGCGACAAAGAGAAGACAGGTCGAGAATAAGAGCGAGCGCGTGGGTGCTGGCGTCCGAGGAGAAGGGTTGGCATGGAAAGAGGCGTTGGGCGACCGCCGACGGGAGGGAAGAAACGTGAAGCGGACACCGGACTCAGATATCTGGGATGCGAAGCCCCGGTTCCGGGGTCCTGGACGAGCAAGGGAGGGGCTGCCGCACGGGCGCTTCAGCGATCCAAACAAGTCAATCAACGCCACGCCGCCCAGAACGGCCGCTATCCCATCCTCTCCATTTCCGCCACTCAACGCCCCGATTCGCCTTCACATCTCGCCCTGCAGTGCCGGCCCATGTAGTTACCTGCCAATGTCGTCTGCGTAGCAATAATATAACAGCCTTGTGTCCCCCCCGAATCGCAGCGCCGCGTGCGCCGGGTGACTCCCAATCCGCCGCGAACGCGGTCCGTCCAGAGAGTGAATGTGGGATCGGACCAAACAGTTGGCCGCTTCCCCTGGCCACCACCTATATAGCCCAAGACCCCAGACGCCTCCTCTTCTTCCGCCTCCCATCACCCCCTCCCCTCCCTCTCCCCCCCGTCCCATGTCCCTTCCCCCCAGGGCTGCCATGGGCCCCCCTCAGGACGTTGTAATGGGCCCTCCGCCTGTGCCTGGCCAGGGCACCCCGCAGCCGGCGGCTCAGAAGTCCAAGGACTCTGACGTCGGCGCAAAGTACAGCAGGCTCAAGCGCAAATATTTCGAGCTCGAAGAGGTGAGCAATCGCACACGCCCGCGCTCGCCGTCGCAAGGCTCAACGTCCCTGGTCACTCTCTGAATCCGTCCAACGTCGCGCGATCGCCCGCGAACGACGCCCTATGACCTGGCATCTGCCCACAGAAACACAAGGAGGCTATGCTGCAGCTGAGGAGTTCCGGAGAGCGAAACGTCAAGTGGAGGGCCGAACGACAGTGCGTCGCGTTTTTCCGTCGTGTTTTGGTCTGGTCGTGTTCAGCGTTTCGTGCAGGCTCCTGCTGGACCGAATCACAGAGCTCGAAACGAACCCGGCCACCAACGGCGGCGTGCCTCTCCCACCTCCCCCCTTCACCGCCTTCCCGCGCAACCTTCTCATCGACAAAAACCAGAAGCTCTTCGTCGCGAACCTTCGTCAGGCGATCGACGAAATTGAGCGCGAAGACCCTGATATCGATCCCCACCTTCTGTCGCGCCACATTGGACCCGCAGCACGCAAACGGGCGGAGGCGGAGGTGCGGGAAAGGCAGGAGGAGGAGGCGCGTGAAGCAGCCAAGAAAGCTACAACGCGCAAACCGCGCGGCCCTCATCCTAGGGGCAAAGAACTTGGTGCCCCCTTAGCGTACGCACTCGTCTCTCATCTTTTTGGGCGCGCCATCCCTGCTCCCGGCTCGTGGGTTTGGAGGGGGACCGTCCTTGCCGATGTCGGTCTGATGTTGTTGGTCTAGAATCCGTGTCAAGCCCTCGATTGCCATTCCCCAAGCTATCTTGGATGGCCCTGCGGGACCGTCCTCGCTCCCTCCGGGTACAATCCCCCCGCCTCCCGCCGGGTCCCACTTTGCGCACCGGCATTCCGAGTCGCTGTCCCCGGATCTTTCGCCCCAAGATGAGTATGTGTCAGCAATCCAGGTTGAGGGAATGTCTCCACAATACCAACATGGAGCTCCCCCCACGCAGTCGCAGATGCAGATGACCCTGCGTACATCTGCAGATTCCCGGCCTTCGGACATCCAGCGGCACACGAAACCAAAACGACTCAAGGCACACACCGTCACGACCCGAACCGCGAACATCCCGACCGTACCACGCGATAAGAGTGGGAACCCCGTCCTTCCGCTCAACGTTGGCATTATGACCGTCCTGAACCTGGGGGAGGTGTGCATGAGAGAGCACTTTCACACGGAGAGGTACATCTTCCCGGTGGGGTATGAAGTAACGCGGTACGTTCTCCCACACATACATTCCTGCTCGTCTTGACGAGGCGCAGGCGCTATTTTTCCACCATCGACCCGAACGTCGAAGTTGTCTACCACTGCAAGATCCTCGACGGCGGTGATGGTCCCAAGTTCCAGATCATCGCTGCCGACATGCCAGACAACCCGATCCTGGCCGGTACTGCGTCCGGCGCGTGGTCTGTCATCGTCCGCGCGGCGAACCACATCCGGAACCGGACGCACTCCAACTCGGTGTCGGGCCCCGACTTCTTCGGGCTTGGGCAGAACACCATCAAGTACCTCATTCAAGGGCTGCCGGGCGCGAGGCAACTCCGCGACTACGTGTGGCAGCAGTTCCATGAAGGAGGGTGAGCGTCTTTCGTCTCTTTGGCGTCACTCCCCAAGCTTCCCGCGCCGTATCACCACGCTCGATACGTCATGTCGACGCGGCCACCGCGCAGGATGTTGGGGGGGCGACGTCTCCGGGCCAGTCAAGGAAGCCAAGTCCAAATAACTCATGTACACTTGCGTTCTTCCTCCTTTCTTCGACCACAGACAACTTGGTGGTCGACACGCGGCTGTAACACCCGCTCTCCCCGAAGAACTCGACGCGTCGTCTCCCAATTCGGGTCCCCACGGGAATGGCGACGGTGCACATGCCGACGGCTACCCCGACAGACCCGACATCGACGCCGAGCCAATATCTTCGTCCGCGTTGAGCACCGCCGCAGGACCTACCCAAGCTGTGCTCGGTCGACACGGAGAGTTGCAGATCATCCACGTGGAGAGAGAGGACCCATCGCTCCGCCCCCGGAACATTGCGCCCCCGCCGCCCGTCGGTGGTCCGATGAAGCCCATCACCTTTCATCAGGAGTACCCGAACGCGCCCCTCGAGCCTGGCCAGCGTGGTCGTCGCGGCTCCCGCACGAGCAACGCGGGCTACGACGACTATCCGCCAAGCAGCGCGATGCACGTCGACTCGCCGCACTCGCGCACCGCGTCCCGCTCGCCGGTCATGCATCGCGATCGGGAACGGGATCGTGAGCGCGATCGGGAACCAGCGCACTTCTCTCCCCACCTCCAGCAGCTCCCCCCGCCACCGTCCCTCCACCATTCGCACTCGCATTCTCACTCGCACTCGCGGTCGCACAGTTCGGTGTCCTCGCCACACCCGCCCCCCGGGCCGTACGACTCCCACACCAATGGCAGTGAGAGCGGGTACCGCGGGTCCGTGGGCACACCTCCCCCGCCTGCGGTGCCCCGGACGTTCGCGAGTATCATGAACGCGTACCCGGCTCCACCGATGGCCTCGCCCCCGGTCAGCGAGACTGGCCCGGACTACACGTACGCGAACGGGTCGAGGCGGAACGGACACCACTCGTACTCGCCGCACAGCGATCGGTGACGGCTTGCCCAGGTCTTTAGCCCCAACCCCAGCTTCAACGCCTCACCCCACACCTCCTTCATGCTCATCATGACAGTTCAAGTCGTCATGAATCTCAGGCCCTCCCTACCTCTCCCCTCGGACTTCACGGTCTCGCCTCGTTCTCGGAAACGGATATCTCCCCTTCTTATCGCCTCCCTCCCCCTCCCCGCCACACTCACACTCACGC